>OMLP01019282.1:11165-44043 GCA_900302685.1 Spondyliosoma cantharus
ATATTTTTAAATATATATATGTATATATATATATATATATGTAATTCAAAGGGTCACTTAAGTCATCAAGTTTCTACTGGTAGCACTGTTAATGTCAGCGTTATGCCTGGCCCAAAAGCTCATCCGTGGTGTTTGAGACAAGGCATATATAAGGTCTAATGATGACTTTCTCCAACACATTATAATTTGAATGAGTACATACTTGCAGTAACTAAGCAGGCAGTAAGCCAGCAGCTTGGGCTCCTTCCAGTTGGTGGCAGCCATGTTGTCTTTGCGATGTCTCTCCTGGAAGGCCTCGCTGACCCAGACTCTCCTCAGCTGGCTGACCAGAGAGTGCTGCCCTGCGAGCCATCCCTCATCATTCTTAACTATTATACTGATAATCTGAGCAGAAGGGATGAAGAAGAAAAAAGGTTACAGGTATTGAAAATATTAAGAATTATGTAGTCTTCATATTAGAATTAAGCCCTATGGATCGATGTAGAAATTGATACATGATAATGTGTATACCTTGATAGCCTGAAACTGTAGGTCCAGCCTAGCTGTGGAGGTGGAGGGAGATCCAGGTCGAACAGTTGCTGCAGTGCCAGCAGGAACCAGCAGGGGGACGAAGCGGTTGGGATTAGAAGCCAGCACGTCTCTTAGCGGCTTGGCATCTTTGTGTTTCAGAAAACTCTGCACATGAACACAAAGTTAAGAATATTCACTGGGAAGATCCATCTAAATTTGGTCTTAACAGGACCACTGAGCCTTAAAACACCCAATATATCGTTGATTACAGCCCATTACTGAGGCAGCATAATGCTTTTTAATTTGCAAATGTGTCAATGAAAAGACTGAGGGGACTGCTACTGACCATGAACATGCGGCTCCACTGAGGGTCGTTCAGCGTAGCCTCCATCATGAACAGCTCCACTGTCTGAGATGGGTGACGTGTCAGGAACTTGATCAAAGGCTCCCTGAATGGACTGCCAGCCT
Organism: Spondyliosoma cantharus; assembly: GCA_900302685.1. Lineage (NCBI taxonomy): Eukaryota > Metazoa > Chordata > Actinopteri > Spariformes > Sparidae > Spondyliosoma > Spondyliosoma cantharus. The sequence continues at coordinate 12,144 of OMLP01019282.1, forward strand.
GACACAGGAGGGAGGAGAGAGGGCGGAGAGGAGAAAAAGTAAAGGAAACGGGTACAAAAAGGAGGCCGATAATTTGAATTCTTGTGAAGATCTGGGCTTAATCGCAGAGTTTAATGTGCCATTAAGACTATACATCAGATAGAGATCAAACAGGATTAGGAAGCTTATCCCAGGATGGAAAAACTAATATCATGAGATCATCAAGAGAGTTTTCAGGGATTTATTGTAATATAATCATGCATTGCTTACTTCAGCTATTAAATGTCTTAAGTAATGTCAATGACCCTTTTTCTAGCTGTAACATACTTTAACATATCAATGGTAATTTTTTGTTCAAGTCATTTTCCTCTTCATCCTCATCTTTTTTGCTTGCCTCATTCATCTACATGACACAAGACCGCACTATCATGAATTACGAGAAAAGCACACCGCTCATCTTTTTCAATAGTGTTTGACTTTCTAAACCACCATGTTGAAAATGTTCCTTTTCTTGAATCACTGTTTGAGCTGTTCTCTTTAATTTCCTTGCTAAGTCATAAAGTAAGATTGGACAGTCCATCTGAAGAGTCGTGTCAAGTGTCCTACCTCTATGAGCATGGCCCTCTCTGTCTTCATGACCACCTCCAGCAGAGGTTTGACCAGAGTCTGAGGTGCAGCTGGGATCAGGTGGAAAAGGTTAATGATGGCAGAACAGATCTTCATCTCCTAGAGAAAGAAAATCGCAGAAAAAGAGCAGAGGAAAGAAGGGAGTGAATGAAAATCTTGAGAAGATGACGCAACAAGACACGGACATCATGTCTGACAGAAAAGTCTTGATGGACGGCCACTGTGGAAAGACGAGGATGAATCTTGGTCCAACGACAGAAAATGCAAACTGTGCTCATTATGTAGTTGTTTGGCATGAGATCTGAATAACATTTGTACAAACAAGGGATAGTTTTGTGACAATTTTCATAAACCTTGTATTATCTACATCCAACGCGTGCAAAAGTCAAAGGAAAATGGCGAAAATTGGAAATTTCTTTAGCAGTCAAAATATTAGGGCAAGGCTGAGATGATAGGAACAATTCTGGAGACCACCACAAACACACGGACACAGAAATACAGGGCAACTCCACCAGCACCACTACCACAACATTGGTTCAATTCACCAGCACAACATTGGTTCAACTAGGTTTAAATCACTGACAAGAGAGTCACCAACAGAGGGCGCAACACCAGGTCACATCTCACCTCAACGCCCTCCAACGCAGGCTGTGCCGGAACGGGAGACAATGATCAGAGTCAGCAGAGCATTATGTGTGCATTTGTGTGTGTGGCTGTGTGTTATCGGTCTTTGTTCCTTATGGAAAGTGAGCAGATAAGACAAGGTGATAATGAAATGGATGGCGAGACAGAAGCAACCTTTACGAGTGACCCTGGGAACAACTTTTTCTCCACAGTGGATGGATAACGGGGCAGGGGCCACAGTGGAACGTCAGTCGAGCAACATTGAATCCATGGCATTTGGAGGAAAACACTCTCCTGACCGATATCAGGTCATGAATACAGAAACTGACATTTTGTTTTTGTTGTTTAAACTTTTCTCTCATACAAGCTCTTTACTCCTCTCACCTCAATACACTTCTCTGTCGAAGCCCTATTGCATGCCTACATGTCTTCAGATGATCCCGCTCAGCCCTGCTCCATCCCTCCTCCTTCTCTTTTTTTCTTTATCAGGCTACGCTAATTCACCCCCTGACCCAGGCTTTATTGTCACTGCCAGCCTTGCTGTCAACAACCACAAAGAGCACAAGTTGGAGGGAGGGGAAGACAAAGGGCTAATTTGCATCTAATTAAACAAACCATTTTGAGATGAGGCAGGATGAACTCACATAAAGAGAAGGGAGGAAAAAATGGACATTATTTCTATGAGGGAGAGGCAGCTGGTTTCCCCCCCACCCTCCTCCTTCCTCTCTCTCACCTTTTCTCTGCCTTTACAAGGTTATCTGTCGAGGAGATAATGAGGAGACGCAGCGCTGGGCCCACCACCGCCTGCCTGGCGCCTAATTAATCATTGATTGTAATATGGCCACTCACAACTCATCTGGGAGGAGTCCACATTGAGGAGGTGTTGACTATATGTGACTGTGGCTTTGTGTGTTTGAGGGGCAATTTCTCTGTCCCTTCAGTGAGTGCTGTTTGGTTTGGGCAGGAAATCAACTGAACAAAAACAACAACAAAAAACTGATTCAAGTCATCGGCTGTATTGAGTTCCTATAGCCTCTGACTGCTTCCGTATTGCATCGAAACAAGATTCCTAGAAAAAGTAACTAAAAGACACAGGGTGCGTCTACATGTTATGCATGATGGAAGCTTGACATTTGTATTGAATTTCTCAGTGCTGTGAGGTGTGTGTATGGAACTGTGTGAACTGTTTATACTTACACTGCCGTCACTGCGCTGGCCTCCCTTATGTGTTATTACAACCACCTCCATCCACTTCCTTAGGTGTTGCTGAGAAAGACAAAGAAAGAAAAGATTGAGATTCGATCAGGTACCAGACTGCACCCACAGACCTAACATTAACTGGAGATTCAGGGAATATATTCTTAACACAGTTTTAACCAAAAACAAAATATCTGCTGCAAAGCTTTTTTTATCTAATAATCTAATATCTTTTTAGCATAATAAGCGAGTAGTTGCTCATTTTAAAAATAAATATACATGGTATACATAACTTCTCTCACATTTAAATTCGGCCTTCAAAAAAATACTTAAAACAGCCTCGCTAGATTACACCTGCTGTATATTCAGTAGAATATTCAAAATGTAACCTACCTAACCTAGTATTAAGATACTGTAAAATAATCTATAATTTAGTACCAGTTAAAAGCTTTGGTGGTCATGTTCTCCACATTGATGCCATGATTAATTGTTGATGCTGTGCAATGAAGCGGAAAGTGGAGGACAGAATCTATCATTTCTCACCATCATCTGATCACAGAACTTGTCATTAAAGGAGTTGGGGAAAAGACGTGTGACAGAGGTCAGGCGGTTCACCACGTTGAGCGTCAGGCTGCGGTAGTCACCCAGCATCATCAGCAGGGGGCGCATGTGTGTGTGGATCTGGTCGACCTCGATAGTCGCACCTTCCAGGAACTAAAATAGAGAACAGGGAAACATTATTTATAATTCAATGACAATTTAACTCTTTAAAGCTCTGATGCTGTCAAAAATTCCAAGTATTTTACAGATCTTTGGCCAAATATTTTTCCCACAATGCATTAAACAAATCATTTAATTTCCCTTTCACACACTTTTTTGTTCTCTACATAAGACCCGGCCTTGTCATGTTTTCTAGCTCCATGAACAGCTCGCTAGCCCCTGTATCTCCATTAAGGCACTAAGGCCACTCAAATGAGGGCATGACCAGCCATAACCAAGCACACTTGACAACACCAAACACCGATGACGCACACACACACACCCTCACACAGTCGGGAGGGAATGATGCATGGCAGCCACATTCATTTTCCTCTCAGTGCTGAGAACAAACACTCCATCCTGTATCGATCGGGCCATGGCAACGCTCATTAGTGCTAGCAGGGCAGAGATGAAAGAATGGAGAGGGAAGAGAATGGCGAGGCAAAAAAATAAAAAAATAAAAAAAACACAGGATAGTGAAAAGGAGTGACAATGGCGAAGACAGAAAAATGAAGGACACCAAAATGGAGGGAAAAAGAGCTTGGGATAGATGGATAGAGGCTAAGATTGTATGGATACTTTGATAAATAGAGGCAGGGATGGTTCAGGGAGAGTGTGATAAAGCAGAGGGAGGTCCATATGAAGATAACTGGGTGGGGAAACTGTATGAGGGGAAGATTAACAAAGGACTTTTCAGATGGCAAATGACATGAGTGATGCAGATAAAAGACTAATGAAGCCGGAAGGAGGAGGACCAGGAAAACAAGATAATGAAACACTATACTTAGAAAACGAAACAAGCATAACATAACAAAACATAAAATAACAAAAGTACAAATGAATAAATTAAGAATAGAGAGCATAAGGGTCACACAGTCGAAGGCAATTTCAAAGGTGTAGAAAATGTGGTTTTAGAAAGGATTTAAAGGGTGCCAGCAAAATCACTAGTCTGATCTTGGGTTGACTGCTTCATAGTTTAAGGGCACAGTCTTTAATCCAGATTTAGAAAGGTCAGGTTTGTGACTCTGTGTTTGTGCGCAAAGGGAATTGAAGTTGAAGTAAGTGATATCACAAAGGTCTGAGCTTTCTAAGTAATCGATAAACTCTTGAAATTAATTCCAAATCAATTCAGAAACAAATCGGGCACCAATGTTAAGGCGCTGAGATAGGAGTGAAATAAATGGCAGTGTTGCCCTGTGACAAATGTCTTGCAACAGGTGGTAAAGATTGCAGATTCCAAAGTCCACAGCTTTGGGTTTACAGATAGACCGCAAAAAAGCCAAAGAGTAACATTTTCTCAGACTTGGCATCATGGTATTGTATATGCTTAAAATACATCCTTCACCTTTTACAAGTGTCTATAACAAAAATGGATGCATCACATTTAAAGATAATGGGTTTGAGGACTAATTTCAGATGTAACATTTCCTGTAAATCAACATAATATGAAAGATTAAATAAACTAATTACAAAGCAACAAGAAAGGAGGAGAGCTGTTGCACTGACCTTCCTCATGCATGCCTCGCCAGCTTCCTGGAGTTCATTGTTGGTGGAGTTGAGGGCTTTAAACAGGGCAGCGATGATCTTCTCTCTGGATTGTGGCAAGTAATTACAGGCTGCCAGGGCGTCTGAACAGAAGAGCATCAAACATTTAACTTCTGACAAGTGAATTATAAGTGATATTACCTAATACTTAGTTAAATACTTTTTAAAATGACTATAAATTTAACAAAATGATTCATATTACTAAAATAACTGAGGTAAAACAAAGATAAGTGTGAGAAAATATGGTCAACAATCATGTTTAATCAGTCTTTGCAAACATGACAAAGTTTATGTATTTAGCTTCATCCAGATCGACTTGCTTTGAACACAAAACACAAGTAGCAATTGAAAAATTCCAGCAATACATGGGACCAATATCAGGTTCAGCAGAGCCAACTCACTGAGAGCAGCAATGCGGAGGGGAACCAGAGAGGGGAGGCTCTTGTAACAGGGCAGCTTCATCAGAGCAGCATCCTCTGCCTCGCACAGGTTCAACAGCTGGGGAGGGAGGAAACACATGCAAAAGGTTACATTCATCAATTTGGAGAAGTAGATTTGATTTATGGGACTGATGTGATTAATGACTTCAGCATCTTACAAACCTCTGTGTAGAAGACCTTATGCTCCATGACATTGAGGTCCATTGTAAAGAGACGGGGCTGCAGGGTGGTGCAGAAGGTGTTGCCCTCCATCAGGCCGATCTGGGCATTGGCAGGCTGGTGGCGGAGCAGGTGTTTCTTAGGGGGAACCATATCTTGCAATACCTGAAGTGAAAAAACCCCACAGAAAAAAATAAATGACTGTAGATTGAAAGAAATGTTCTGTTTGACTCTCAAGTTACATTTAAAAACTGATGCTCTCAGAAGGCATCAGTCCAGGGTGTTCAGACACAGTCCTTGAATGTAGCTTATTTTGTGTTCAAGCTAAATAGACGGGTGCTTTTCACAGAAAACCCCGAACTACCACGGCATTCAGTCCTTGTTTACCTCTTTGTGTGGTTCCATGATGACAGTAACACTCTTGCCGGTGACGTGGGCCAGCACCTGGAGTGAGTGCATGGCCTGCTTTCTGACGGTCGAGTTGGGGGAGGTGACCTCTCGAACAAGGTCGTGTGTGACCATGTGGAAAGACTTGTCCTGGGCAGCGAGGAGCTCCTCTGTCTTTTCTTCATCTTTTAGTGGAGTGGCACAGCGTACTAACAGCTGCTCCAGAGTGGTCTTGGCCATGGCTACCGCTCCATTTGACACCTTATGAAAATCAATAAGGTAGTTAGTACAATGCCACTGCAGTGAGAGTACAGTGGTGCGACACAAGAGGAAAGTTGGAAACAACATGTGAAAACAAAAGTCGACAACAAATAGAAGCAGGTAAATCATCTACTCATTTTTACAATATTTGCTAAAGGGCAGATTATTCAATAATTTCTTCTTACCTCGCCAGTGAGGTCCATCATGACAAAGAGCAGGGCCTTGAGAAAGGTGAGCTGGTTCTGTAGCACCCAGATCAGAGGCAGTCTCTCCATCAGGAACTTGATAGACACCACACCGCCAAGTTTGGCGTACCATGCCTGCTCATAGCAGCAGGCGCACAGACGCTCCACAATGTAAGAGAACAAGGGCAGCTGGCATGCCTGAGGAAGTAGACAAGGGGTGGGATGATTAACTGATTTAACAACTATAAACATATGAAAACATACATCATACACATTGAAGAATAACTATAAAACAACAAAAACCCTTTAATCTGATTAAAAGGTGCATCAGGTGCTTCATCATGTAAATGCAACTAATCAGTTATTCAGAGTAGTTGTGCAAAAATTTTTCACTTAAGTTATATTCAGATATTAAATATCTGAGCCTCCGAATACCCTCCTCTCAGTGACTTACCCTCTCCTTTGAGCCAAGGATGATGCTGGCCACATCAAAGATGACAGCCAGGGCCACTTCTCCAATCTTACAGAGCTCCTTCTCCTCATAGGCCATGCAGATCGCAATGGCATCGATCAGAACCAGTGGATCCATGCCCTTTGAGCCGTTCTCCTCACTGTGGAACATGGCTGTACTTGGCTGGCTGCCCAGCTGGTAGGACGGCAGCAGGAACGGACCTGGGATAAAGCAGACAGACAAGAGGAGAGAAATTTTGAGTGAAATATATTTTTATGTTGTGTTAAATGAAAATTAAATGGACAGAATAAAAAAAAGCAGAGAAAGAACTGAAGTTGAAAGTGACACAATTTTTTCTTGAGCAGCTGGGAATGCAAAGAGAACCAGTTCCTCACCACACTGCTGAGCCACAGCGACCATGGTGTAATGGCGTATCAGGCTGGCCACGAAGGGCAGCGCGCTGGGCCTCAGGTCCTTTATCACAGCAGACATGAAGGCCCCAGTCAGGGCCTGTTCAAAAGTTCTGCGAGCAGGCGTGTCTTGTGCTTTGTAGCGGTGAGAGATGATGACATTGGGGATCCACTTCTCAGTGAAGCTAATGGAGAGAAAGCCATACAATGAATTAAGGAATGACATACTAACAAGGACAATATATTAACATGTGTCTGTGGCACAGAATCTTTATTTAAGCTCAAAAATCGTTTACAGATTTGTATTCAGCCTGATTACTCAATGTTTAAAATTAAGATCCAAGTCCATTGCGCGTCTGCGGTCCCTAAAGACCCCCACACACCGCCCAGACGTCCAACTGCCTTATCCGACCACTCTGTTGCCTCTTGTCTGACCCGTTCGGCAGAAAAGTTGCATTGAACACACCGCTTCGACGTGCTGCCAATCCCACAGTAGCGTGTACGTTCTGCGCTTGCGCGAGATGCAGTAAGCGTGTGGCGCTAGTGTTGTGTATAGATAAGATGCTGGACGAGAGGTTTATGCACGTAACGCTCTTTACTTTCGATCAAAACGAAACTTAACTATTTCAGACAAAAACAGCTGCATACTAAACATGCAGCGAGGCATTTACCAAATGAACACACATTCATTCGTCCTGAACGGACATAACAGCTGGTCTAAGTGCCAGTACTCCAAAACATGAAAACAATGAATGACGGAACGGAGTGTATAGAAAAACAAAGCGCACACAGTATTCCGTCCCTCCCACACACCGCGCTGATTCGCTAGCACACTGCCAATCAGAATGGTCATACAGCTGGCACACAACCAATCAGAGAATCCAATGGCTCAGACGTCCGACAGCCAACCTCCTCAGACTGCGCATGCTGAAACGGGTCAGACGCCGTCCGCGCGGTTCCTTCCAACGCAGCTGTACACACCGAACAGATTTGTTCCCGACCTCGTCCAAACGCTTCAGATGTCCAATGGTTGGGCCGGTGTGTTCCTGCCTTAAATCTGACACTCTGCTTCTTTGTCCTTCAATTTTCCTCTCCCTTTAGCTCCTTCTGCCTTTATATTCCTCTGCCTCCCTGTTTGTCCCCTGTTGGTATTTTCATTATTTACTGCAGCTGAAGGCAACTGGGCCATGGTGTGATTGAGCAGCTGTTTTCTCCATGCTTGAGCTTGTGTTTTATAATGCCACAGGCCAGGGGCAGACCTGATGGATCGCTTAATTTCATTATTGCCATTTAAAAGACTACTCTTTGAAGGAGGAAAGAGTAGAAGTGGATGGAGGGATTGAGGAGGGGTGAGTGTCGAACGTGACAGGCGGAGAAAGTTGGGGGGTGGGTGGCATTGTTGCTAAAAAGTCGGATCAAATGCCCCTCACTGATTCAGGGGCCTGCCACCCCAACGCTGCTCCATTCTACCCACTTGGCATTTCATGATTTGTTCTATGTATCTTGTTCCTTTAAAAGTGAAAGGCTGTACTCACAGTGACAAAATACTGAGGCAACGAGAGAAGGTTTGATGGAGATGACAGGAGGCAGAGAGAGAGAAAGAAAGAAAGGAGACAAAATCTTTCAAGAGAGAGGGCACTGAGAATCAACGAGGGGAGGCAGCAGGTGCAGGCCCCCTGATCATAACTGACACACTTTATTATCCTCACAGAAACGTGTGCATGGACGTATCCATGTGTGTTAGCGTGGAATGACAGGAGTGTAAGGGGCATGGTGTAGTGTAAACAGACAGGGGAAAGTCAATTAGCCCCTGCCCGGGGATCAATGATGGTAATGTGACTAACCCCCACGACAACCACCCCCCCTTCCTGTTTGTCTGTTCATGTATGTGTCTCCGACTCGCAGTGAGGCCTGCCAGAGGGTGGAGGGGGGAGGCTGCGCGTTTGTAATTAGCAAGTCTTGCTCTTGAGACGGAATTGATGAGGCAGTGTGTGGTGGGGAGGGTGGTGAAGACGTGACGTGAAAGAGCGAAAGCAGGGGATGTCAGCAGGTGGTGGGACGATTTACAAAGAGATGGGGAGAAAAGCAGCGGGCAGGGTCGAGGTCGAGGTCAAGTCAGTCTTGTAAAGGTTAAAGAGGGTAATAATTGATAGGCGAGCAAACTATGTATGGACTCAAAGCTAAATGCACTTGATCACCTCCTGTCATTTTTTGTTGACAACCTAAGGCAGGGTGATATGGTCTCAAATAATACTGCAATATTTTTATCAGGAATGTGGATATAATGACTAAGCCAGTATTCAAACAGTGCCTTAGGTTCTGTACTTTCACTTTTAACAAAATAATATTTTAACACACTATCTTTCCTTTTTCTCAAGTATGATTTTTGTGTACTTTTTACTTTTACCTACCTATTACTTTCTGTAATACATAATTTTTAAACCAGGAAGAGACAATACTTTGCCCCATTGCGAAATGGCAATATTTAAAATCTAACACAAGATATAATCTTATATCACGATAACAATATCAGATCGATATTGCCTGCCCTACACAGAAATCCACTGAATATGTCCAGAATAACTAGTCAATCAAAAGATCAGGCCATGGTGGCTTAAGTTATCCTACTTTAAACTCACTCTATAATTTAGTATTCAATCCTGCTTTACAACGAAAATAACAAACAATTAATTGTAAATAAGATGTAAATAATTGCTACAAAAACGACAATACCAAGGCAAAAATCAAACCCAGAATGTTAACTTACTTGGGATGAGACAGAAGCTGGTAGAGAGCGTGCTTATTGTCATCCAGACTGGTCATGGCAACCAGGAAACACTTAATGACCTCCCAGGCCTGTCGTCTGTAGTAGGGCTCTGTGTTGGCACTCTTCAGGCAGTCCAGAGCTGTCTCTATGGCCTTGGAGGGAACACACAATACAAATCTTCATTCAAAATCTTCACCATTTTATATTCAGAAATGACAATGTTGCAAAAATGTCAATATTCCTAAATAATTAATTTGCCAATTTTATTGCAATATACATATGTGTGATTCGTTTTCAGGAGGTAACACAGGGCACCATCTGGCCAAGCAAAGGTCATTATGATATCTACATTATGGGCTGACAACCCAGAGCAGCCAGGCACTTAAAAAGGGAGAAAATGAACTAATTAACGCCACTCAGAACAGAGGGGAGAAGATAAAAAGAACGCAAGAATAGAGAGAGAGGAGAGATGAGGGCAGCAGAATTGAATTGTAGACCTGTCAGTGTATTTGGATGGCAGATTCTGACAAGTAGGCCATTAACAGAATTAGATTAGAAATTGAAGGGAAACTCAGCTTTCTACTTCAACCTGTTAAGAGAAGAGGCTGACTGGAAAATATTTCTGAAGTGGTCGGTAAAAAAAAAACTACAAGATTCGAGAGGTAAAATACTTGAAAAGTAAAAGAAATTCAAATTCAAATATGTGCAGACAAATCCCACGTGAGTGTTTTTTCATGTTGTATCACCTTGGAGAGAGTCAAGTTATTCAGATCAATGTTATTTGATCTCACCGTCTACCCTACAGCACTCTCTCAATGTGCCAGTTAACCATGTGGCTGTGCCACGAGCCTGCTACAGATTCATGCCTTCAGCCTGTGCATGGGGGTGTGCAGCATTTGTGAGATTGTGTGAGTGAGTCCGTGTGTGCTGCCTGCGCCTGTGATGATGGCAACCACACAGAATAGCCAGAAAGGAGCAGCCATTAGTGAGAGTAAATAATGCCGTCATGGTGGCCCACACTAGATTGATGATTACTGACTGGGGATGAGGAGGAGAAGCAGGAGATGAATTTAATTACCTGGAGGACACACACATCTCCTCACTCCGTCTCTCTCTCCCTCTCCCTCTCTCTCACACACACACAGAAACCCCCTGACAAGGATATATTGCTCTCAGTGGGGCACAGTAATGAGGAATATCAAGCTCTTTACTATGATTTCCTTGTTTCTAAAATTGAAATACAAAAGGTGAAAAAGGGATCGACTGAGTGAATCATCCAAAAAAACTTTCCTACTCAGAGTTCTGCAAACAACTTATAATGGAGAGCATGAAGCACACATCCACTATAATATCAACAGTGTAGTCCTACCTTCTCCATTGGTAGCTGTATGGACGCCTTGCAGTCAGTGAATTCGGACTTGATGCTAGGTCCCTGCACCTCAGTCACCACGTAATGCAGCCTCTGAGACTCCTTCAGCATCTTTCTGTTGCTGCCACCAAACTTTCCCAACACCCTGTAGGCTACATGAGAGATGCTCTCGGCGGGGTTACGGAGGGTACGCCACAAGGCCTGCAGCACAGGAAGAGAAGGAGGTAAATTATAAGCATTGGTGTTGATAGGAAATATACAAGCAAGTAATTAAACTGTGTCGCTTCTTTATTGGATCCCCGTTGGCTTCCACAAAGGTGTTACTTGTCTTCCTTGGATAAAAAAAATCAGAAAATAAATGAAATAACCGAGCAAACTGCACATAAATCAGCAAGCAAGTTATATGAACAAGAACAAAATCGTGAAAAAGCTCTAGCAAAAACAAACTAGGTACCAACAACATCTTTGAAAGTTTTCTCCAGTTGCTCACACTGGACCTCTGTTTGTGGTAATTTGTTCCAGGCAGAAGAACCTCAAGTTTTTCACGAGTTTTCACAGTCTGCACTTCATTGAAATTAAACAAAGTGCAAAGAAAGCTAAAAGTCCCTGTAAGTAGATAATGTATATTGATAGCATTGCAGTAACAATCTAATCATAACTATCTATCCTTATAATAGTGTGGAACTGTGTAAGTGATCCTAGTTCAGTGTTTTGTCTGCAGACACTGCCATGTCCATTTCCAACCACTAGAGGGCACAAATGCAATATAATATTGAGAGAATTGTCAAATGAATGGATATGAATGAGATATTTTTTGGATCTGTCGAGCAGATCAGTAAGAATTTAACTGTGTGGCGCAGTGAGTTGAGATGAGATGAGATGATAGGTAACTCCCAACCTGCATGAGTTCTGCCCTGACAGGTTGAATGTGGTCGTAGAGGAAGTCAGGCTGGAGGTTGTCCACACACAGCTCCAGGGTGCGAAGGCCCTGGCTGACCAGAGTCTGAGAGCCATTGAGGGCAGACACCAGCGGATCCATCAGCATTGGTAGGTAGGGCAGCAAGGAGCTCAGACGCACTGGCACTGTCAAGCACAGCTCCACAAATAAATCCTTCATGTGCTGCTTATGAAGGCCACTCTGGAGCATGTTCAGACCTGATAGCAGGGAAAGGGGAGATTGGACATAAGAAGAGAACAAAGTATTACCTTGTCACAGTTCATGATGTGGAGTGAGGCTTTACCTTGCAGCAGGTTAGGCAGAAGGGGTAGGAACTCCTGGTAGAGCAGGTCATGGCTGCCTCCACCAATGGAGCGGAAGAGAGCCCGGAGAAGCAGGAAGTAGTTGTAGGGTTCCTTAGCTGACTGGGCCAGCTCCATTGAGCTGTTCACAATCTTGTGGAGGTGTGGCTGAGGGAACAGTGACAGACATATCAGTAAAGAGCTACAAAGATAAGGGGGAAAAAAAACAGCCTCACAAAAAAGACACAGAACCACCTGCTTACCTTGAGCATCTGCTCATTTTCAGCAGCAAATAGTGACACTGAGCCGAAGACTAGTTTGAAGAGCTTGAGGTAAAGGTTTGAGAGCTCAACATTGGAACCCATCTCTGGTAGTCTCTCAAGAAGATACTCCACTAAGATGGTGGCAAATAGAGCCGACGTTGACAGGTTGGCCAGGAAAGAATTTGCCACAATCTGAGGAAAAAAAACACAAAATTTAAGTCAAGCACTAGTGATGAATCACGGCTGAGGGTCTTTTTGTTGGAACAGTCATGTATTGACTTGCATAATAATGAGATATTAGAAAACTAATGATGCATTTCTTGTCTCTATGTGAGACAGCATGTACCTGCAGTGCGTAGTTCTTGGAGATCCTCTCCACCATGTACGGCACAGTTGTCTGAAAAATCTCCTTGAATGTGAGGGGGTTCATCATAGTGAAGACCCCGGCAAAGTGCTCCAGAACCTCTTTCTCCTCCTTCATGCGTACAGTCTGACAGTTGGCCACCCGAATGTATGTCTGCTGGTTATTGGCAACCTGTACCTGGTCAGGAGATAAATGAGCTGTTATACAGGGCTGAGTTGGATTCACATAAATAAAAATTACAATACTGACAGTAAAGTCAAGATATTTGTCTGTACCTGGTAGATGTCCAAGGCCTGCATGGCATATTTTACCAACTTAATGTAGATTTGTGTCTCTTTTGGCTGAAGTTGTTTGTTAGGAATGAACTGAGCCTCTGGAAAAAAGTAAAAAAAACAAAAAATAAGACATGCATGCATGCAAGTCCAAATCAAACAGTCATCGATCGATATGTGGTTACATGGAAGACACCTGCTTTTGGTTGTTGAGCATGAATCTGTGGCCACTCACCTCCAGGGGCCTTACAAGAGGTGATGCCCCACGTAATTGTCTTCACTCCACACACCAGAGTCTTGACTAAGCTTCGGCAGTCAGACACCTGAAACGTCTGCTTGTCTTCTTTTTCACCAGGTCGGTCAAAGGACGTTGATGGGGGTGGAGGCGCAGCAGGAACGGGTGTTGGAGGGGCAGGAGGGGGAAGTGCCGGGGTGGTGGAGGGAGTGGGTGTGGCTGGTACGCCGGGTAACGCTCCTGGGTCGACCACACCCATCTCTGACTGGGGCTTACACTTCTTGAAGATGGAGACAAGCTGGTAGCGTGCAATGGTGTGAAACTTGAGCACGAACACCTGATTTATAGGAGAAAGGGAAAATTCGACTCAATGCTTCCTAATCAATATGTATGAAATATAAAACAGTGTCTTTTCTATCGATCCAAGCTCTGTGCTGCTCACCTCTAGCATCCTCATTAGGATGTCCCGTCCGTTGCCGTTCTCCTGTTCGGACTTTGAGCGGATGCAGTCTACCAGGTTGAGCAGCAGCTTACAGGACATGGTCTGGATGTTACTTGGAAGTGACTCATCATCAATGTTCTTAGCAAAGAGCTGCACAGCTAAGGATAAATCTGTCAGTGGCAAGTTCTGACGAACGTGGTGCACCAGGTCTGCTAATGTGCTGTAGGCCAAGGGTCTGGAAAGAAAGAGAAACATTTTACTGTGGCATCTGCAGCAGAATTATATCCATGAAACTAGCATTTTCTAAAAGGTAGTAGCTTTGAGATGCAACTGAAACAGTAAGGGAGAAAGAGAGAGAGAAGATAGCTAATGAGTGATGCTAATAGTCCTGCCACTTCTCAGCCAACTGCCTTGATTCCCATGTCGTACTAATGCAAAATGACAGCTATTTTGTTGATGAGGTGAGCTACGTGGCATGCGAAGAGGGTTAACGAGGTATTGAAATCGACCTATGGGAGGATGTGCGGGCAGCCTGCCCTCTGGAGATGCTTCTGTACATGACAACTTGACAGTACGATCTGTGGTGCAGTGTTGGTAGTCAACTCCCCCCAACCCCCCCCGTATTTCGACAGCATCAAAAACTGCCTGATTAATATTCTAGGACACTTAAAATGCACCTGGCTGGGAAATCAACAATGAGAGAGAGAGGGGGTACTGACACAAAGGAGATCTAATGATTGCGCACACACACAAACTCACCTAAGAGTCTCCCGAGCAGTGTAACCAGAACCAATGAGGATGGCTTCATCAAAAAGTTTGTCCATGCAAGGTATAAACTCTGAAACACAAAAAGATATCATTTAAAAAAAAAGAAGAAATGATTCCATGATTTTAAGTGTGACCCAGAAATGAAATGTACAAGAGAGTAACAAAGCATACATAAAATTATGGAAATGTTTGTTTTATTGCATAAAATAATAATAATAAAAATTAAAAACTATCACTGACTCTTTCCCTGCTTTGGCAGCAAGAGCATAACTATCACTCAAACACCTAATTGCAGTTAAATAGTTTCATCAGTTTTCTGCAATTCCACAATGTCAAATGAGCAGAATCAGTGGAAACGGATTGAGCCACAGAAGTAACTCACAGCATAATGCAGAAAATGATCCAAAATGTGCATCGGTGTCTCAAGATTTCACTGATGGCTGGCTGAGCTTTTATTCCATTTCAGTCAGTCTCACTTTTCAATGCTCAGTCACCAAATCAAAATGAGGTTCTACAGCACACTTTGACAGCTAATAAAAATGTTATTTCAGAAGTGTTAAAAGTGAAAAATGAAGAGTGACTTGGCAAGAATCTGGGCTGCTAATGTTTTGACCAGGAAGAACACATCAAACTACAATTAGCCTGAAAGTTTCTTCAACTTCTACTGAGGGAAAAAAAAAGCATGAAACCTTCTCACTTTCCTCTTTCAAATTAGGTTATATGCATTTGTGTGGTGTGTGTGTCCTTTTTGTGAGTGTGTACATACGGCTACGTAGGTCAGTCGTGAGGATGTGCTTGGCTGCAATGAGCAATTCCTTGCGGAGGTGAGCAGTCTCAGAGGGGCAGTTGGACAGCAGCTGCAGCATACCCTTTACCATCTGCTGAGAGTACTTGCCTACCAGGTCCTGATAGGACAGAAACACACACGCATATAACTTATGATTAAAGGCACAATTTCTATCTAACATTGCAGTATGGAGACAAGCTAGTTCTGCAAAAACATTTATTGCAAGCAAATGTTAGCCAAATATTTGAACCAGGATTCAACGATTTTTGAAATATCTAATTTAATTTGTGTGGTGTCGATTACAGCACAAACAATGGTAAACGAAATCCCTCCTAATAGAGGTCATTTTTATGGTATTATCAGTGTTCTTGGATGTTTGCACCAATTGTCTGAGGTTTTATTGTTTTATTCTGTTCCTGATAATATATGCACACGGTCAGTGAAGTTTCAGAAGACGCTATTTGTGCCATTCATTTTGTTCAATTTGGACAAAGTGAAGCAGATATAAAGTCTTAATTTAATTTTTCAAAGTGTCTTTATTTCTTCCAGCTTCGGTGCCTTCACATCAGCGAGCACATTATGTTACACTACGGGATTGTTTCCTGCCAATCACCTGACACCTGCAAGAATAAACGATATCCAGAAAACAATCCTACAAAAACAGGACCGGTGAGAAAAGCCATCCTATGATGCAAAAGGGAAGTAAAAGGGATTTCACTATAAATGGCTTTTTTCCCCTTTGAGGCAGAATGACTTATTAAATCTATTGACTGACAGTGGAAACTGATGCAACACACAACCACCAAAACAGGTTTACCTGGTAGATTCTGATGATGTAGGCTAGAAATGACAGAGTCTTGATCTGTGCGGCAATGAAGTCTGCATACAACTCCTTGTTATAAAGCTTGTGTTGCCTGCAAAGGAAACAGCAAAATTGAAAGACATTAATGATGCCGATTACCTGCAGTAGGTGGCAATTACATAGGTTGAGGTTACGGGTCTACATATGGGACTCAATTCTATGCACATCAGGAAGAAATGTTCTCTATACCTGTCAGAGGCTGCTGAGGTATTTCTTCTAAATTAACTCTGCTCCATTTCTGTCCTGTTCAGAATGCTTAACACAATTCTCTTCCTACCCCAAGAGGTTTCACCTCCTGCTAAGCCAATTTCTACAATTTTTACATCCCCAAATCGATTCAAACTCCAGCTTTGGCAGGCAAAGTGCCGAGCAACATCATCAACAAACTTAGCGCGAGAGAAGAAGAGGAGGGGAAAAAGAAAACAAAATCAATTCTCTTAAACGTGCCTGAGCTCATTTCTAGGACTGGAAAACAAAACGTGTTAAAGGCACGCTCAACCTCTCATCTGATCCCTCAAAAATAAGCCTGCATGGGGACACACATACACAGATGCATCTTACCTGGCCTGCGGAGACACCTGGAGCATGATGGTGTTCATGATGAGGGGTACAAACTCTGACACCACGTTGTGAATGTTCAGCTTATACAGCTGAGGGCACAGAACAAAGATACAATCTTACTTTATAATAAAAAACAAATAAAAAAACTAATTTAAATACACACCCATTTTTACAGCTGAAGTGATTCATTCGCAAACCCCATGGTAATATGCCAGAACTTCCATGACTCCAATTATCTCAAAATGCAGATGAGTCAATTCAGTAAGCGGTGTCAAAATCTTTAGTAAATGGAAACCTAATTTCCATCCCCTAAAGATGAAGAATATTTCTCTCGAACTATTGTAATTCACTGTCATTTTTATGTTATTCCTTTGCAGTTTTTAAGACAAAAAGAAGATAATCCATTTCACTCATCTCTTTTCCACTAAATGTTACAGCATGACGGACATAGTAAGAGAAGATCAGGAGTATGTCACTAACCTGATACATCAGCACCACTATGATAGGCAGCTCTGCAAGCACCTTGAGAGACAAAGACCCCCTTGGGATGATGGTGTGCTAGAGGCAGAAACAAAGTGAGAAACATTAAGAGGATGATTGATGTAACCGAATGATGTAAATGCTGGACACTTGCCACACCGGTCTACTACTAAAGCCATTTAGTTTGGAAATGTAGACTGGTTTCCAGTTATTCTAAAATGTCTTAGTTGTAAGACTCTCTCAATTTGTGAGATCATGTCTTCGGTCTTCGTAAAACGTTGACTAAAATCAGTTTTAAGGAAAAGGATCTTTGACAAACTTGCAGTCAATGGTCCCTCATGAAACAGATTCAGTGCAGCATCATGGTCATCTTGCAAATGGCATGTTTAATACAACTTTTAGTTTGGAAATGTGCGTAATGTGTGTTTAATGCACTTTGTATTTGAGTGAGGCGTTGTGTCCATTCAGTGTGCGAATACAGAATACTACTACCATCCAGTGGTTGCAGACAGTACTGAAAGAGTTTGTGGGAGATTTAACAGTGACCATATCAACTCCCAAAAAAATAGCTTACTGTTCGTGTTTCGCTGTCTTCCCTCTCCGGTGCAGTCTTAACCAACACAGATGTGATCATCCCGACCATTTCTGGGGAGGGAACCGTGTTCTCTGCAATCACCTGCGGGTTCTCAAAGTACCTTGCCTGATGGGAGCAGAAAGGTGACAGTGGTTGAGAGAAACACAGGCAGAAAGGCAGACAAACCCAAACACTTCTTCATGGAAAGGCAAGCCACCTGCTGTGGAGGATGTACTTACAACAACTTTCGGAAGGTCTTTGTAAATCTGCTTCACAAAGTCCAGAAAATGATGAATCTGAGAAGAGAGGATTAAGAAAAATATGCTAATCCAAAACTTCAAGAAAATGTTCCTTTTCTTTTATAAGGAACCACTGGAAACCAATTGTTCTTTATGCCTTAATGCTGTATTTGGCCTGCTTAAAGCAAAGGAGAAGAATATCTGTCGTCTTTAGTATTACATACATCGTGCTGCCCAGGTCTTGGTCAACAAACAATGTTAACCATATTTTTTTGGCCATTGTTTACAATAAGGAACAAGGTATTAAAGGCCGTCCACACCAAGAACAATCACTCTAAACCTTAACTATAATTTCAATAATGCTGTGAACTTCCACAGCAAATAACGATAACACTCTGTATCACAATAACATAGAGAAACAAGAACTATATGTTCTTCAAAGAGAAGAATTAGGAAAATCCAATGCAATCCAATCCAATCCTTTTATGACAGTTGTTGTCTTTTGAAACTGAATTTCATTTATACTTCTGTATGAGTCAACTTAGATTACCCAGGGCATCATCAAAGAAGACATCAGTAAAGACAAAGAAACTGCAAAGACCCTGTCAGCACCTAAGACTATATGTATGTAAGACTAAGGCAGTATGTCTCACATAAAATTACATTTTTGTTGCCTAATATTACGTAACATAAGCTTTTAATAAGTTGGATACTATCTATGACTGTTATAAGAATAAACCATCTAGAAGTACTTCCTAAATGCCATCAAGTCATTCACATAGAAGAGGTAAGCTACAATTAGAGAACGATATCATAAGCACCCCAAAGAAAGTAGAAAAGTTTCCCCAAACTCCAGCTAATTGTTGGTCCTGTAAGTCTAATGGATTTTGATTGCCTTCACACTGTTGGTTTTTGATTGGCTGTCAGTGTTTCTAGCGTTCAACAAATCGCATGATCTCAATGATATCGTTGCTACTGTCGCTGTTGGTATAGTTATGATATTGACTGTGACATCCAGCTGAGTTAGTTAGTGTTATAGTTATTGTTCTTGCTGTGGACAGTCTTTAATCAGTAGTTATGACTGTTTATTGATGATCACATCTGTTTGTTTTTTTTTACAAGAGTATCAACAATTATACTTTGTTTGAAAAAAAAAACTAGATCATAAAAGACGCAAGTCTGCAGTCTTCAACACAGGTACAACATTGACAGATTTTTCTGACATTTAGTTAGCTAAGAATTGCTTAAGTTGAGGGTAGAAAACAATCACTTTGAAAAATTATTTTACAACTTGAACTTTTTTCCAAAAGTAATAATTCTGAGCTTCTCACCTCCTGAGAGATTGGAGGCCGGAACTGTTTGTGCAGCTCAATAATGATGCGAAGGCATATCAGCACATTTTCCTCACTTTCAATCTGTTGGGGAAAAAAAGTCATGAAAGTAAAACCACCACACAAATAGCTCCTGCATGTGGAATAATTGAATAAATGTTATGATTACTATCATTAATACTGTTATTATTATTGTCTAAAATAATAAACCATTAAATGTTGTATTTTAAAACAACAGGACTCGTACCTCAAGGAAGCGAAACATCACAGACAGGATGTTCTTTGTGTGCGGACGAAGGTGTTCATTTGTTGGAATGCGGTGGATGATTTCCAGCACTAGTTTCCTCAATTGCTGAAAGATTGTACAATATTATAAATTCAACAATACAGCTTCGCATACACCATTTCAACGATCCAGTGATGCTCACTCATTTCAGGAAATATGTTGCAATGAAGTTAAGTGACTGGTCTACCCAGAAGAAGTTTCAAAATCACCAATACAAAGTTGTTGCTGTTGTTGAATATTGACTAGACAGAAATCCATGAGTGTAGGAAGACAACCCAAACCCTTGTTCTTAGCCACACACCTGCGTAGGTTTTTCTTGAAGGAATTGCACTTCTCCATCCTGAAGAAACGTGAGGAAGCGAGGGATGATGTGTTCCAGGAAGGTGGAGTACTGAGGCGACGATGTCACATTCTGAAATTGACAAGCCAAAAACATGTTAAGTCACGTAGTAACTCAATATATCCTGCAAGCATGTTTCTGTGCAAAGTTTTTCTTTGCTGCTGAAAGCTCTTTTCACTGGATGAAAACACAGACAGTATTAGAGAATCACACTTTTGGGGACTCTATAAAACTTCTTAAAATCCATCACAATCCATCAGCAGAGACAAAGAAAATGAACACCCTCCATCACACACATTGTGAGCATTCATCAAACTTACCTCAAAGTTCTCGCTGACCTCCTGCATCATCTTCAGCTTAGTTTCATCAGCTGGAAGTTGAAGGACAGAATGTCGCCATTAATCAAACGTGTTAATGATACAGTTCCACTTTTCATGGCCACCTCCATGTGCTCGGCAGGGACTTTCAGATCTTATCAGTTTTACTTTCAGCGTCCAGATTGATCAAAAGGTACATTTAGAAACACACTCACACTTCAACACACATACATACACACACACACACACCCAGACACACGTACCTTTGACTGGACTAAAGCATATCGCTCTCATCACATCGCCCTTGCTGAACACAGGTACCCCATTCTAAACCATAATTTATTTTGCTGACACTAAGCAGAAAAAGGTTCAATGAAATGACTAGGTGTGTATGTAATATTGAGAAGTTTAAGAAATGTGTTCTTAGAAATGCTACCTTAAATTGGACCCAAACAAGAAATATTAAAAAAAAACTTTTTATTTCTGAGGGGATAACTACATCTATTCTCACACTAATACTTATTATATGAGCATCTTCTTTCTACTCTTAATAATTGCCAAATAATTTAACTGTTGATTTCAAGTAACTGTCACCCGACTGGGATGACATTTACACTTATCCCTACAGCATACTGGTGAGTTTAAAAGCAAGAAAATAGCGTGATAAAATAGAAAATCACTGGCTCTAAATCATTTGCTGACTATAACTAATCATTTAAGTAAATCTGTGTTTAATGCTTCAATGTCTCATTGAGATTACTCATGTCTAGCAAAGACATTTAAGGTATATTAACTTACGAGTGTTGGTGTCTGTGAGTGCTGCCACAAACTGCAGGTATTTCTTCATAAGTGTTGTTTGGTCCACCACAGTGGGGCTTGGCGCAGGCACAAAGGCCATGGTGGCCGCTGGAACAGACTGCACTGTTGTGGGAAAAGGGGGCAGACCGCAGTCTGCACAGATCTCAGACTGATATCATGAACACTGAAGGGATGAGAGGAGATAAAAAAAAATTCGCCGTTGTTAATGTAAATATAAGAAGAAAGCGTTGTTAATCCACAGAAATGAATGTCATAGTTTCTCAAACTTTACGCAAAAATCAGCGTTGTCATGGGGAATTTACTGTCTTTGACAAACAACCAGGTAACAGACACAAACATGCCTCTTTGCGGGCGCACAATGATGACATCATCAAATGCTGCAACTAGCACGATTTGTACACTACGATGGAAATTTCTGAATTAAAAACGGGGTTCTCGGCGTCAAAACGAGGGCTTTTGCATTGCTAAGAGGTCTATCTGTGCATGGTATAAACCCGCAAACGGCACATACAATATTAATTTCCTAAAACACCTTAGCAACCGTTAGCTTATAAGCTAGCTTTCCCAAAGAAAGAAAGCGCTCGCGCATCCCCTAACGTTAAACTCTGTTTAAGACTAAATAAACACACTCCACAGGGACAACGCATCCTTCTTTCAGACACAAACCTGTTTAAAAGCTAGTCGCACATAAGAGGCTATAGAAAACAGCCAATATTTCGCCAAAGTTTAAAAGAAAAATTGGACCATTTGTACTTACCCAGCACGACAGACAGGAAACTGTCGCTCTGTATCCGCCGCGCTCGCGGCGCTGCTCAGTACTTGCGACCGGTAAAAATGTGTGATATCCCTCCGCGAAGTGCATTTCATATTTTCTCGATAAATGTATGAATAGAGTCTCGTAATGTTTGCTTTACATAGATATATACAGAAAACCTATATAATCGATGTTCCGCTCTGTAAAAATAGGTTTTAATGATTAAAACGAGTTATTCTAGTACAGGCGGAATGATACAAAGGGAGAACCAGTGGCTATATGACCATCGTTTTCGATGGTCTTGGCTTTCATGGTTGTCAGCGGTGTAAGTATATTTGCGGGTAACTGCGCAGAATCGACCACCGCTTACGGTGTAGAACATTTTTGGTGGTTGTACCCTGTGTGAGAAATGTAATTTATGTACTTGTAGTAATCTATGTAGGTCTAACGCTAAAGCATTCAACCACAGATTGCAGTATTGTGTAAACTATCTATATATTGCATTAAATGTTTGCCAAATTGTGAACTTAACCAGCAGCAGCAACTTCAGCCTGTAGTTGTGAGATTATCATTTTGGTTTGTTTACATGTAGATATATCTAATGGCTTTATTTACAGTAAACAAAAGATTTACTGATCAACTATTTCTTAATAGAACGTATAGAAACCAGGTGCCAGGTTGTGAGTGTTGTTTCTTATCCTGACTAATAAAAGTTGATCTGAATCTACTTTTTAGATTAGGAATTATGTAAATCATTAATAAAATGTTTCAGACAAAAATCCAGTGAGTCTGCAATTGAAAGTCTTTATAATTTGTTTTAATTATTTTTGGTCTATTTAGTTCTTTTATAGGTAAGATATTATTTGGTTTGAGTTATTTGGTTGTCCTTAAACATACAAAAATAAAATAAAAGATAAAAGAATAAATAAAAAAAAAATACAACACAATTAACACGATCTCTAGGGGCATTTCACAGCCTGGCAACCAAAAAGATCTTAATATTATCAGTATAATATCTGATGTGTGAAGAATTGCGGTGGGTGAGCCATGAGATATGACACTGGAACATACAGTTGTACGTAGTAAGCATGGTTTGTTTTTACCACAAGATGGCAGCCCACTGATGGAGACAGCAGGCCTGCAAACTTTCCATGATCAGAGATTTGCACTGCTTACAGTAAAATGAACACAATGCCAACCCTTTAGAAATAATCAAATAAAAGCTGGCATGAAACATAACAAACATGGAACTTGCATAATTTTTCTCATAAAGATATGATATGGTATAAACTTAAATGTTTTTAAAGGAATGAAACTATGGAAAATGGATCTCAGATCTTGATTTTGAGAGCTTAGTCCACTGACACAATGTAAGAGGATAGATGTGCAACATTAATACAGGACAGGAGATCCAGTAGTGATTTATTTGTTCCTTAATTATGTCAGAAAATATTTGAGAGGATGGGTGCCAAAAATGGGGATTTTTAGTATCTCCTCTTTGATGATCATTTAAAAAAGTTTCATTGTCACCATATTAAGGTGCTTTCATTCACACTTCTGTACTTCATAAATGGCAATATAGTAACAACAAAGCTTGAGATTTCTTCTCATAATGCTTGTTTTAATACATTTGGAATTAATAGAAAAAATGCTCATTCTTTGTCTCGCCTGGTCTATCAAGCCCTGCTCCTGCCCGCTTGCTTTGTTAATGGGTTTTAATTCATAATTCTGTCCTTCACAGCCTCCCACTTCATATGTGGACCCACGGGCAAAATACTGCTGAATGAGATGTTCCTTTCAGTGAATGTCATATATAATGTGAAAGGTAATTTGACATATAATGTGACATTCTCATTCTCTTTCTGGCTCCGTTCCCTAAGTAATAATGATCTGCTAAAAGATGTTTGTCTCAGGCTTATTGCGCTGTCCTGTTTGTTTCATTAGTGGGGGTTTTCTTCTGACAGGGGCTTTATCCTGAGAGGGGAGAGTGGATGACACACTGGTTCTCTGGCTCTCCAAAAACCACTCATGTGTCCATTAGAATTGTGTTTCCTCAGTGCACTGCTGATGCCCTGATTATGAAGCCGGATCACCCCTGCATTATTTCTCGTACATAAAAAAAAGTGCACTTTCGTTGAGACCGAGTCTGAAACATCAACAATGCCCTGGGAATCTATTCATGCATCCAAAGCCCTTAATGCATTCATTCTTTTTACCAACATGTGCTCATGTGGTCTGCAAAATAACAGCCTCTGTGAACCAGCAGGCGCACATCTGTGTAAAAGACTCTGACAGCTCTCCACTTTGTGAGTGGTTGTTAATGGGAATATTAATTTAATGAGTGTTGTCCCCACTGAAATCAAATTTTCCATTTCCTGGAGCTGTTTTTAACCAGCTGCGGTTAACATTGAAACTGGTACGTGCCCTTTTGTCTTTGTCACCTGGTGACCACAAAATAGGTACCATGTCAGCGTAAAATATCCCGTGTCTAACAGAGGGAGGCAGAGTCTGTCACCAATCATGGTAATTGGTTCTCACAGGCTTTGCAAAGCTACCAAACCCTGTGACCAGCAAACTGAAGGTGTTGATGGTCACTCACTGCTGCCACATCTTGCTCCTGCCTTTTCTTTCTTTCTTTCTTTGTAAGAATTGCAGCTTAAAACATATAAAAACTAAAATTATACAGCATGCTAACCAGCTACCGCCAACCTGGCCTTTCTCTAAAGACCACACGAAGCTCCTAGTCTGGACTGCTTGCTGTGCGCTAACTGAGCGGCTAACTGAGCTAACTAGCAAACGACATCTACAGTCAGCAGCAGCTGGCAGTTGATCTGGTGATATTATGCCCCCTGTTCATTTGGAGTAGGTTTGCATTGTTCTGTTTAAGTCTGATTTCAAATGTACCAAAACTGGAAATGTTTACCATCTTTTATCAAATACTGGCAAGTACAATTTTGAGGTACTTTAGTTTTAACTCAACTTTATACTTCTTCTCCACAACAATTCAGGGGGAATTGTTGTCACTTTTACTCCACAACTTGTATTTGCAAATTGTTAATAGCTACTTGCAAGATGCCAAGAAAAGACATATTGTAGTCCGATCAGCCTCAGCATGAAAAGAAGATGTCCTTGGCCGGTGCACAGCAAGCGGCATCCGCTTGAATGCCGTGGAGGACCCAGGGTTTCTCAGCAGAACATTTAATTGTAACAGTATGATAAATGTTATTTACTTGACCTGTTTTTTCCTTTTAATATTGTGGCTGATCACTGTAAGCTTATACAATACAATGTACTGTGTAAGATTAAACCAGTGGTTCAAATACTTTCTTATTGCAGTGGTTCTTTTGCCAGTCTCCAAGTTCCCAGGCCACTGAGACTGTGGAATTTCTTGTTTTGACCCTTGTTCCACTGAATTAATGGCAACCTTCTAGTGAAAACCCAGTGCACTTACCAAATAATATGTACTTAAGAGGCTCTTAATAAAATGTATTTATTTAACCTTTATTTATTCAGCGAGGGTTCACTAAGAGCAATTCTCTCTTTCTCAGGAACACCCTGATTACATCCACACATTTACACATTCACACCTGGAACACTTGCAAGGTGAAAATACCCAATTTTTCATCTGAAGTAAAACATTGCTTTTCCTCTCTCCTGTGACATTAATCACGTCATGACCTCCCCATATTGCTTTATGACCTTTCGGAAGGTTCCGGCACCTTGGCTGGGAACAAAAGTTCTAAACCACCTGTGTATACACAGTAGTTACAACTAGCTCCACTTCAACCACTGAAATGCTTTTCATGCATTGATGCATCAGGAATATTAAACAATTTGTTGTATTAGTGCTTTTACTGAGGTTACATCCCTGAACACTCCACCACTAGTTAAAAAAATAATATATGAAAACGACACTTTTCATATGACTGGGTTAAAAGAGCAGAATAGTCACAATATAGGACACTGACTGGCTGACGACCAAAGTGATTTAACTTACAGTAAGTAAAGAGCACCTATTGAAAAAGGATTTCCATTTCAAATGGTACAAACTGGCCCAACCTGATGGATTTTGGAAAATGTTTTCTTGAGATGAGTCAGTCACAACAGTGTGCTGATGTGATGTACTGATGTTAGTTAGTTTGAAACTGCCCGTAAGACTGGCAGCCTTTAACAGCGGTGAAAACATTGCACGTAATGATGCTTGAATAATTTACTGACATGTCTTTATTTGATCATTTATTAAGAGCAAATAAGACTTCCCATGGCTGCGCTGTTTCAAATGACAAAATAGGAAAATGTGTAATCAGTGAATAAAACCAAACTGCTTCTACTGCCTTAACAAAGCCCCTGATTGACTCCGTGATTTGGGGCATGGTTGGACGCCATGTTCAAAGCACAGTGGTATGTCTTCCAGTCTGCACACCAGGCTTTATTGACCTTTCACGGCCAGGCAGGCAGCTGCTGTTAATTGTTTACCAACCACATCCTGTTTCTTCACCGCTTGGCTCATCGAAGAGACTCACTTGCATTAAGATTGATTTATCATGTTTTTGACTGCTGGGAAAAACGTGATTTTTCAAATGGCCTTGAGGCTTCTGTATCTTTTTCAAAATGTGCTCATGAAGAACCCGTTTCACACGTCTTTCCTTTCTGTCCTGAATTCTAAAGCTATTTCACTGATTTTATTAAGTGACTGTGTTCTGTATTTGCATGTTAATGTTTATCACTTTATACTGTACACACTCCAGTATGTCACACACATATCACCCACATAACAAAATACAAGTGAATCAGTGGTGAAAATATTGTCAGGCAGACATATTGAGTACAGTATATTGCTAAAATGTATTTATTAATTATGTTCCGCTTGCAAACATATCTGAGACCAGATTAAGCCAAACCTAATGGATTTATTTTATAATCTAGTTTACAAAGGACAAATTCACCATAAAATCAAAATAAGGTAATTATCTCCTCACATACGTGCTGATGAAAAGTCACGTGATGTTTTGTAGTTCATAAAAATTCCAGGAGCTTTACGGAAAAACAGTGTTGCACCACTCTCCTAAATAACTAAAGTAGACTGGGACATGTTTTAAAACATGCAAAAACATTATCATATGGCTTTATACAACTCACTGTCAATCCATGTCTTGGGAAGCCCCCAGCTTTGAGAAGACAGTTTTTTCATCTTAAAAAAGATCAAAATTACATCTTTGAAATCAATTTGGCCTCAGTAGATTTGAATTAGACAATCAGACAACAAACAGACATGTATGGAACCATTTGTATGGTTTCTGTCTACTTCAGTTGTTCAGGAGCTCTCTGAATCTTCTAAGCTAAAAGCAGGAACCCCGTCTGAGCTTGGTGCACAAGCCTGACTGCCAGGGATGTTAATGACGTCTTTTTGAATCAATATGCTATCTCTGAGCTTTGCAAGACTCTGATTAGATCGGAAAAAGCTGCATGGAGCCATGCAGTCATGGGTGTACAGTGTGAACAGGAGAAGGCTGAGCGCAGAGCTCTCGGGGGCTTCCGGCGTCGAGCACTAACGAAGAGGTGTGACTGCCAATCCGAACTGTCTCTAGTCTGTTTGTGAGAAAGTCCAATATCCAATTGCAGGGCTTGGTATTCAAGCCCAGAGTGTTAAGTTTTCCAAACAGGTTAACGAGTGAGATCGTGTTGAATGCAGAGGTGAAGACAACTAACAACATTCTGATGTAGCTGTTCTTGTTCTCAAGGTGTGTGGAGACTGATAGGAGGGCAGTGGATATGGCATGATGTTAGTTCTGACTGCATACTGAGTGGACACAATGTTTTGCTGTAAAGTTCCAGAAAAGCTCCCCATCAGCATGAGGATGAGTTCATAACGACTGAATTTACATTTTTGGGTGAACTCGTCCTTTGATGAGGCCGAAAGAAGTTATTAAATCCATACTATCCATCTTATCATGGTACAAACTCACTTAGCATTCAGTTTTTCATTTTTGTCTCCTTGTCTCCTCCTCTTCCATACATACCAACCTGAAGCTGAAGGTAGGCAGAAAGCAACATCTGTCCGATAACAAGAACCACTGCAATGTAAAAGTCACCACATAGAGCTCATTTAAACAACAAGAACATCGGAACGAGCAGAAGTCAGAATAGATATGTGGACATGAAATGACACTGAGATGCAACAATAACTGACGAACACTTACAGCTTACATATGAGAGGTAATTCTAATAATAATAACATGATACAAACATTTTAAAAAGTGTAATTGTTATACCACAAATGGAGTAAAACGTGTAAAATAGAGCAATATAAAATACAGCTTTGAACTTAACAGATACAGGTGATGGTGCTCCTCACAGTCCTCATTGCTTAATCAACTTTCAGCATTCATACATAAACAAATGTATGTTCGACCTCCCTGATCGGTGACGTCAACCTACTACAACCAATCAGGGGAGCTTCCACAGACACCTTTTTTTGATAATCCTCTTTCCTAAGAGGAGCTGTCCGATCAGCACCGTTTGTGCCAGGAATAGTCCCGTTACAAGCCCCATTACCAGAGCTTACAGGGAGAGAGAGTCACCCCTGATCCGATTTTCCGCCCACAGTTATCTCAATTTCGCCCCTCAGACATGGCGTAGTAGTAGCTTTACCTGAGGTTTTTTTTTGGGGGGAAGACCTGTTTTGGGGTACGCTTTTACGCACTAAAAGTTGAGGGTGGATTACGTTAGAGAGAGTTTAGTGTTTCGCTTTTTCACTTCCCCTCGACTTTCCTTGAGGTTAAACGCCGCTATGTCTTCACTTTGGTACGGATTGTTATGTTTGTGCGCGCTGGGCTGGAGTCAACTAGCGAGCGGTCAGCCGGACGATGGGAAGAGGTACATCTGCCGGGCAGTACCCCTCAGCGGCGACGCCAGCTGCCCCGTGACACTGTTACCTGAGCTAAACGCCGGGAGCCAGGAAGAGGAGCTCAGGAACACGGTTATGCAGCTTCGAGAGACAATTCTACAGCAGAAGGAAAACATTTCCAAACAGCTCGGCACCATCAACGAGCTGACCACCAAGCTGTCGCTCTGCGCCTCGGCCACCGACGACAGGAAGTACGACAAGGCGGGTAACTGGGGTAAAGAAAAGCAAAACACGATGGGGGATGTTCCCAGAGATCCGAATGACACCATCGAAAGTCTTGGGAAAACCATGCAGGGACTCAAGGACCGGCTGGAGAACTTGGAGGTAAGTCGGCGCCAGTTGCGCAAAGCGTACATCCTGTGCCCCAGCTATGAGTAAGAGCACTGTTTGACTCTCGATACGGATTTATAGGATTACGACACATTGTGGACTCACCGCTCACCCCTGAGAACCATTATAGTGCCCGTAATGGAGATCAAAGGGGAAGCCTGTCTGATTATCTAATTGACCTGAAACTTTCTATTACGCACGACTTATTTTGTGATAGCAAATGCTTTAAAGGGGCTCTATGTAATCATTTGTAGCAATTTACATATCAGTCATTTAGATTATGACATTCCCCTGTACCTTTTTTATCTTTAGACGCCTATGGACGGTTTTTTAAAAGTTGTTTAATGCTGCTGGACTGTGGATTTGCAAGTTCTCTAGTGCCCCTCTCCCCTCTGCTAACAGAGAGTAACAATATAAGGTTAGTTTATAGCACAACCTAGAGGTATCACAGAGCCCCTTTAAAGTATCAACAATGTCCTACCCACAATCTTGAAATTATCTTTTGCCAAATGTAAGTGACCCAGATTGTTTATTTCTACCCACTGATTGTGCCTCTCATGTATTATAATTGAATAAAAGGCACATGCTGGGATTTGTTTTGTTTTTTGAAAAAGATAAGACATCAGCTTCCAATGTTTCCAATCCTGAAACCACATTTGCTCACACAATCAGATGAATGGCGACTTGTAGAGCGATGATGTAACCCCTCACTTGCAGTTGTCATTGTTCCTGATCACCTCTGTGCACTTCCTGTCCATCCACCCCTTAGCAACATCAGATGCGGGCCAACGTATCCGGCGCCTCGTTCCCCAGCGAGCTCCGCGACCTGCTGCAGCGCCGGCTCGGGGAGCTGGAGAAGCAGCTCCTGAAGAAAGTCAGCAACCTGGAGGAGGAGAAGAGCATGCTGTCCAACGCCACGGCCGCGTACAGGCTGAAGACGGAGAGCACGCTGAACGCCCTGGTGGAGAGGATCAGTGAGCTGGAGAAAGGTAATGCAACGCATCATCATGTGTCCAACTGTTCAGATAAAGTCAGAACAAAAGAGGAGAGGATTGGAAAAGTCACCTTGAATTTGCAGAAATGTGTGAAGTTAGTGTCAGGTGGTTTAAAGGGAAAAACTAGAAGGGAAGAACACAGGAGACACTGAAAGGACACAAGAGGACATATAAATCAAAACACAAGACGACACAAGACACAACTAAAAGACACTGAATCATGAACCATGACAGTTAGGTGGCAGCCAGCACTTCCAGCACATTGACACACCCTTGACAGTATATAAAGCATGCACAAATCCACTAATAAAGAAGAGACAGAGGAAGGTACTCATGGGAATAAAAGGGTCTGATGAGACAGTGAACAAGATGCACATTTCTTGCAAAGGGGACCTTTGTTGATGCTCTGCGTATTAACATAAAGCTATGTGCGGCTGTTGTTTCCTCACTTTCACCCCCTTGCAGCCATTGACAAGTTTATGGGACACCTCTCACCTCTCCTTCCTGCTCCCTTTTTCTCTCTCTCTCTCTCTCTCTCTCTCTCTCTCTCTCTCTCTCTCTCTCTCTCTGTCTCATTACAGGGGGAGGAGACTTCAAGTCCCCAGAGCAGTTCAAGCTCTCCCTCCCCCAGCGGACAAACTACCTGTATGGCCGCATCACCAAGACCCTGCCAGAGATGTACGCCTTCACACTCTGCATGTGGATCAAGTCCAGCGCCACTCCCGGCATAGGGACGCCCTTCTCTTATGGTGTACCAGGGCAAGCAAATGAGATCGTGCTGATTGAATGGGGCAATAACCCGATAGAGCTGCTCATCAATGACAAGGCAAGCAGTTTGTGATCACCTAAACTTACAGGACCTTTTAGGGGAATATAATAAAATGATAACTGGAGAAAAAAGACACAATAAATAGACACAATAAATTCCACAATTCCAACAGGAGCAGGAAGAAGAAAAACAAAAACAAAATTTCCTGCCCTTCACCTTTCTTAAAGGTGCAGTATGTAAGAAGTGACCACCTGTTGAATTCATACTGAAAACGGATAGGGGCAGCATATCGCTAGACTAACTTCTGCAAACTGTAGCAGTGGTTAGCTAGTTAGCTCAGTTAGCCATGCAGCTAGCAATCCGGACTGGAAGTCTGGAGTACTGGGGAAGTGATGCTATCTACTGGCACACGAGCCAGTAGCACATGAGCTTTATATAGGGACGGGATGGGGCTAGCTGGTAAGCATATCTTTGAAACACAATATAAACCCATGATAATGTCAGAAGTGTTATTAAGATTTTGTTGATAATTCTAGTGGGTTTTTTTCACCTAAATTTCTTATGTAACAATATAATTAATATAGATATTAATTATATCTTAATAAGAATATTAATTATTAATTATATTTATTAATATTAATTACGAATATTAATATATATATGAAAATGTTTTGGGTCCAGTACCGACCCTTGTGGAACTCCACATTAACCTCCTTAAACTCTAAATTTTCACCAGTATTCTGTTCAAATTACTTTCTATTTTCCAAATAACTTATTCACTACTTGTGAATGGTGCCCCAATCCCA
>OMLP01019282.1:44063-59661 GCA_900302685.1 Spondyliosoma cantharus
AATCCCATAATCCAGTAATTTTGATGACAACTAATGGTGGTCTACCATGTCAACCTCATTTTTTAAATCAATAGATTCCCCACTGTCTATTGCTTACTTTCCTTGCGCCACTAAATCCAACCCTTCTGTATGTTTGTTAGCCATCACAAACTGTCTCCTGTCTTTCAACAACCATACCTTACGTGTGTTTTATAAAAGCAATCCACAATTAAATACATTTTGTTTGGACCACAGGTTGCTCAGCTGCCCCTGGAGGTACGTGATGGAAGGTGGCACCACATCTGCATCTCCTGGACCACACGGGACGGCCAATGGGAGGCTTTCCAAGATGGTGAAAAACTGGGAACTGGCGACAACCTGGCGGCCTGGCACCCCATCAAACCCGGAGGAGTCATCATCCTGGGGCAGGAGCAGGTAAGGAACGCAAGCAGGACCCCAAAATCTGTGACGAAATTAGAGATTGGACTTTGAAGTGTTTGACACATGCTTGTGTTTGTTGGGTTAGTCAATAATCTAGCTACTTTGTCATGATCAAAGAGAGCAGCCACTTACCAGGAATTACATCATCAATGACTTCTCTTCTTCATAAAGTGACATTGGGTCTTTCTTTTCAACATGGAACAGACTGAAGAAAACTAACAATGCACCGGCAACCAAAGCCACTTCAAAGTGTAATGTCAAGTAGTTCTACTGATAAGCCGAGTTATTTATGAAACATCTTTGAAAACAAAGCAAAGTAAATCAAGCGGACATGAATCAGCAATGATAAGGAGGTGGCAGGTTATCGTGACAAAACAAAGACAGTGAACCGCTCACTGCTGACGTCTCTGACGACCTCTGATCCAATCACCTCCGAGAAAATCAATTCAATCAACAATTTTTAAAGACAGTTGATGTTCTAGCTGCATGACTTAACAAGGAAGTGTGAATAGTGGCATACAGCTAATTCAGTTCAGTCATGTTATTAATATTTTCTTATTTTCAACTTTTTTTATCAGCTGTTCAAACTTTGCAGCTATCCAGTGAAATATTTCAACATTTTCTACGCTGATTGTCATCAACCTGTGTACTGACAGTCAGGGTTTCAAGATGATGGGCCCTGATGATGTAAATGCACAATGAGGTTGACATTTGTGGTTTTAAAAGTCCAACATTATTATTTTGGGTGCTATCAAAAACAACAACATTATTTTTCTCATACTGGTTAATTGCTGCAGCACCTCTATTCACCCCCTGGCTGAACAGTCCATTTTAGGGCCTTTCTCTTTAAGGCTCCTCTCCTGAAAAGCCCACTCTGCTCTGATTGGTCAGCTCTCCCAGGCCTGAGCAGGCACTGTGTAGGTTGATTAGAACTGCTGGATTCATGTCCCCCTCTTGATAAACTAAAATCACATGACCTGACTTTAGGAATATGTAGCACCATCATCACGTAAAAATTGTAATATGTGAAACGTGTTGGCTTACCACCACACCAGTACTCTCAGTTCAATGAAAAATTACCAAATGTTAGCATGCTAATATGCCAAACCAAAATGGTCAACATGGTAAACACCTGCTTCTCCTTGTGTGCATGTTAGCATGCTTATGTTAGCCTCAGTCAGCTCCAATCAGCGTCACCTCAGAAATGTCCAGACATTTACACAGTTTTAGGTTCTTCAACATTTGTAACATCAAACAGAACGGGGAATAAACACACATTTAATCCAAAAGTTTAATGATGAGTCCATCCATATTCCCTCAGACTGCCTCCTCTACCCCATAAAGATAATTACCTTTGATGTTGTTGTTGCTGTTGATGCTGTTGAAATTTACATCTTGCTGTTTATGGCCCTTACAGGACGTGGTGGGCGGGCGATTCGACGCCGGACAGGCCTTCGTGGGCGAGCTGAGTCAGGTGAACATTTGGGACCGCGTCCTGAAGCCGGTTGAGGTCCAGTCTATGGCTAACTGCAGTTCTTATATGCCCGGGAATGTGATCTCCTGGCTAGCGAGCAACGTGGAAGTGTTTGGGAGGGGAGCATTCAAGCGGCCCCTGGAGATGTGTCAGGAGCGACTGCTAAATGCTTAAAACTCATCTGTATGCCTCTCTTTAGATTAGCTGCTGTTTCCGATCACTCAGCATCTTTTATATTGTCTGCTCTCTGACTGCAGGGCCGCTTATGGATGTTGTGTTACATTGATGCTTAACAAATTTGTTCTATCTGCTTGGCTGAAAGAGTTGTTTGAAATGGGTTTAGATAACTTTAAAATGTCGTCAGTAACTGAAAAACAAAGTACTAGAGATGAGCAAGTATCTGTATCTGTTCAATCAACTAAATTATCTGTATCCAGACTCGTACTCGGAATGAGCAGGGCTTAAAGCAGAAGTGTGTGGGACGAACAGGAAGTTGACAAAAAAGACTGAAATTGATGCGGATTGATCAGAAGTTGCTATATTTGTTATTTGTGTTATGTTGTCAAAGAAAAAAAAAAACATAAATTTAATCAAGTAA
This sequence comes from Spondyliosoma cantharus, assembly GCA_900302685.1. Taxonomy (NCBI): domain Eukaryota; kingdom Metazoa; phylum Chordata; class Actinopteri; order Spariformes; family Sparidae; genus Spondyliosoma; species Spondyliosoma cantharus. Next base: position 46,556 of record OMLP01019282.1, read on the forward strand.
TCCTCGACCACAATCTAAATCCACATTTTTTCAAAGGTAATCTGGTTTTATTTTTTGTAATCGAATTTCTTAATCCCTATTACATGTAATCCGTAAGAGAGACCAACCCTGGGATCCGTTCAAATCAAAGATGCTGTAAGCATTGTTGTCACTTTAGCCTACTTCCTGTCCGTTTTGCAGTGAGCCGCCCCCTACCTCCTCTCTATGTCACCACGCAAATGAGCGGGCAGGACCGCCCCTTTAAGGAGTTCTCTGTCCTGATTGGATAAAGTGGGCAGGGACAGCAGAAAATGTATACGAAAATTTGATAAAGAAATATCACTTGCGGCAGCTTTAAATGCCTGCATCCTAATGACATAACGTTTCAACAAAAAGAGCCGTGGCTTTGAATATGTGGATGCACCATATTTCAAATAGTGTGGAGGCTGAGCACCATCATCAGCTGGAGGCAATCAGGGACAATATGTATTTCTTTACCATGATTAAGGCACTTCAATCGTTCAGTCCACCCACCTCCACGGTTAAAGGTCCCCTCTGGTATTGGTGCTAAGACTTAACAGTCATCCCTCTCTCATCTCCACGCTCACAGGCTTTGGCGAATGAATATCCACTCTAGTTCAACACAGTTGCACACACAATCCACTGCCACTCCAAATACCCTGAGGTGCAGACTAGCTGAGAGTTTGCAGGTGACATGTGAGTTGGCGTTGCGTGCTGCGGGAGTTGGAGGGAAGATTAAAGGTCTGGCTAATGTTATGTCTGTTACTTAATGAGGAAATGGGCTTAGAGCCAACATCAATCAAATCTGACAAGTTCAGTCATTTATATGTATGCATGTATAATATAACAGGTGAAGTACAATATGGCATCTTAGCAGTCATGTGGTTCTGTCTGGTATGTTGGAGCATGTGTGAAATAGACTTATTTCTCTGGTGGAAACATACATTGATTTAGTTTTCCAGCTTACGTATGAATTAGCGTTGAATTAGAAAACTTCACCTTGTTGGGAAGTTCTGTTCTCGGCATGCATAGCTGATACCAGTGATATTAGTGAGTCTATCACAGTGCTCTTTTTTAAAAAATTTTTTTAACTTGCCTTTCCCGTTTGAACAAAATCAATTTAAATGGTGAATCATGTTGAAAATATATTCATAGCGTCAGTGTTATAAATATATTATAGAAATATTTTTATTTGTAATTTGTGATTTTGTTGCGGTGTCTAACCAAGCATTCAACAGAAGCTGTAACATCGATGAGAAGACTTCTCAAAAAAGGTGTTTTAAAAATGTGAAGTAGGATTTTTTTCATTATTTAGCGTTTTTTTATTGTAATCTCAATTTTAAGCACATGAATGGTCTTAATTCTTTGTCAACGTGTCTTGTGGCCTTATGGAGAATTAAGTGCCATTGAATGTTCTGCAAATGTTGACTTTGCCAATTAATGAAAATGTGGAAAATAAAGAAAATGACTGCTGCAATAATTCAAATATAAATATCTGTCTTTTACCTGTCAGTCACTACATTGCAAGTTTCCTGTTAATCAGCACATTTCCTGTGCAAAATCTTGGTATTTACAGGTGCAATATGTAAGATTTCTTTTGTTGAAAACATTCAATTTACTACACAATGTGAAGAAAAAACGTTTTTAACATTATGTCATCTTTTTATCAAATTGTTTAGTATGCTAACCAGCTAGCCCTGGCACTTCCATGGTCCGAGTTTCCAACCTGGACTGCTAGGGTATCTGCATGGCTAACTGGGCTAACAAGATAGCGACAGCTATAGTTGGCAGTGGTCAGTTATTACTCAGGTGATATGCTGCCCCTTATTTTCTTCTTTATGACTTCTTCTGACTGTATGACAAGTGACCAATTCTTACACATTGCACCTTTATGGGTGCGATTTTGTTTGTTTTACAGTCATAGTTTCTATGTGATGACGTCTATGTTTTGTGTTGCAGAGACATCTACTGAAGTAAGGATGCTAACAAGCTAACCTAACCAACACTTCCCCTGTGTTCTGAACTTCCAGTAGGGACCACTAGCTGCACGACTAAGTGAGCTAACTAGCTAATAACAGCTATAGTTACCAGCAGTTAGCAGTTACTTTGGTGATATGACCCCTATTTGTTTTAAGTATGAATTCAACAGGTGGCCAGTTCTTACGTACTGCACCTTTAAAGAGTCATGTGAAATAAATCACAGGACATGAATTAAGCTGAGTTGTTGTTAAGCATATGGCCGATCTTCGGCAGTTTAAAATCACCTTGTTTCTGTTTAGCAGTGTTTGTCAGTCTGTTCAGGTGACACATGGGCAGTTAATTACACAGAGCTGAGCAGGATCTTTAGACTCAGATGGCTCGGGTCAAGACAACAACAGGTGTCCTGGGTGGCATTAGCAACGCTTAACAGATGACCGAGGCCAGAAGGTCGCGGGTGGCGTCATAGACACACTCCCTCATACAGAGCAGCTGAGATACATTTTAAAAAGGGCTATAAAAAAAGGCCATGAAGTAAAAGCTAAAATAAAACACAGACTGAAAAACATAATGTTTTATGAATGCAAGCTGACCATTACACTGTATGGTTCTCTGGACAGAGCTTTAAGGTTGCAGCCTTCACTCTATGATCTCTTGTTAAGATGTCTGATTAATTTGTGTAATTCACACAGGCTGTTTTTCATGTGGCCTCATCTGAGCACTACATTTATGTTGCCTGAATGTTCATGTCAGATGCTGCTTTGTTCCTTTCTTCAAAACATGTCATTTTCCAGCGACAGAGGATGCTCTGTATGTTACAGCCTTTTATCTTTGCTGAAATGAAGGAAAAAGCAATAACATAAAAGTCTCCATCAGGCTTTTCACCGCTGAAATCAATCATTCATGGTTGTGGAAATGGAAAAAGGAGATGTTGAAGGCCATATTGAATCAGTTTCAAAACAAGGTTGGTTGGTTGGTCAGTTGGTGATCTAACAAATTTTCCAAGTAACATAAAGAAGAGGTGTATTGAAGAGTCATTCTCACAAGCAAATGACGTTGAACCTAAAGTGGCACACACTCAGTGTTTACAACAGCTAGACTCAGGGCTTTTCTTTGTTTTGAGAAAGATGTGTTGGTAAATGGGTGGCTGGGAGTTTTTTTTTCTTTGCTCCAAAAAGAAGAGGTGCATGATGATTTGCTCTTACAAGCAAATTACCTTGAAACTAAAACAGCACAGAAGTGCAAAAATGTTCTGTAATAATCAGATGAAGCTGAGCATCACAGATACGGGGAGGTTTGACAGTGTCTCGATCAGTTAAAAGCTGCACTAAATATATTAAACTATACTCAATAGTTCATTTTTATGGACAATAGAGTAACTGACTGTGTCTAATATGAAAGGTGTCACACAGACCGGCAAACACACAAAGGATTATCACCTGACTCTTACCTGTACGGAGTGTTTTCGTATCCTTCAGCTCACTGTTCTGGTTAAGTCCAATACAGACTTTTCACTTGTAATAATAACTACAGCTGTTGGTGGATTTAATTTTCTGATGAAGACCGGTTCCAATTTTCAGCCACAGTAGGCAGATGTTTCCAGTAATTAAGCTCTACAAACCCACAGCACAATAACCTGCTCACCGCCAAACAGCAGACAGACAAAGTCAGCGACCTGCTGGGGAGTGCTTAGTCCTTACTGAGCAAGATATTTCCTTCAGGAGTTGGTGGAGACTGAACCAGAGCTACAAGTGGACTCCATAACTCCAAATAAACTAAAATGTCAGCTCCATAAAGTGATAATGTGTCAGTCATATTTTCATATCTTGGTTTTATTTAAGTATTTTAGGCAACACATTTATAATCAGAGAGCCACCAGTTATTAATCCAACCATTCTGTTGAAAGGCCAATAAATCTACTTTTAATCTGTGTTTACAGAAACAGGAACACATGTAACTCTTCAATAAAAAGAAAAATTAACGCCCAAGATTTAAAGAAAGTTATGCTTATAGCCACAAGCTGTTTTAAATTTTGGATGTATTAAAGGGAGATTATGAAAGATTATCTTGCTTTCGCACAGAACGCCTTGTTTTTAGCCAAACAGCAATCAGAAGGATCGGAAACATTACTAATCCATTTCTTTCTGAGATTCCTCCTAACCCATACATTTTGACACATAAGACAGCTTCAGCAGATCTCAGTGAAACAGAGAAAGTTAACCAACAGAGTTAAAAGCCACCTGAAGACTTTAAACACAGCAGTGCTTTAGCTCAAGGTCGATACCTTGACGGAAGTGAAGGGCTCCTATTATCACCGGCAGCTCCCCACAGTATCTCTGACAGCTGGCATTCATCAGGAGACTCACAATTAATAATTTCATGACATCTCTAACAGAGGACAAGCTGTCATAAACACCATCAAGGTACTAAATGGCACAAAAATAATCTGACTGACGTCAGCGCAGCTGGAGAGAATTCAAGGATTTTGTTTTGTGTGAGGTTATCCTGTGTTTAATTCAGTTTTATTCAACCTTTTCCCTCCTGACACTGACGTTTTCTTTTAATTTACTGTAACTTTTACTTTTACATCTCTCTGAGCGCAACCACTGATTTTGTCTTTGCAGGCTAAAATATATAAAGTGCTTCTCTGACACCAGTTCAGCTTAATTCTCTTCATTTATAAAAAGGGGCGGCTCTGAAGGTGGCACCGCCGGTTCATCATTTTGATCTAGGCTGTCTGATGGATTGCGAGGACATGATGCAAACATTCACGCTGCCCAACGGATGAATCCTAATAATTTGTTGATCCTCTGACTTTTTATCTCTCATGCCAAAAGTAGATAAACAATTTCACTCGTCCAGTGAAATATCTTTATCTACAAGTCAGAGGGGTTCAAAGTATTTTTTAGAGCCAGTGAGCTTTACATCTGTGCTCTTGAGTGAACATTATTCGACAACCTTGCATCCTTCCGGTCGACTAACTTTGGAAATCACTAGTTTTTAATCTAGCACCATCGTCAGGTTATGTGTCCAGTACTGTGGTTTTACAACCAAATACATGCCATTAAAATCAGACTTTTGTGTTTAGTGGCTGGCATTAGCATTTATTTCAAGCCACTGCTGTGCGGAATACATTCATTGCACAGCCTCACAGAGCTGCCAGCATTGCTGTAGACACTTGTGGCCTGTCCCAAATCCATAAAACATATGATTCTAAAGACGTTTTTAGTGTTCACACTTGAAAAGTGACCAAAAAATGCCTCCTCAAAGCTGATACCTCTGTGCATACTAAGTATGTTTGCTTTTCTCTGCACAAAGGAGATGATGGAGCAAGTCAGAGCTGACAAAAATTCAAATAGTGTGGCTGCGTCGAAGAAATCTTCTTCTTCGAAGAAAGCATTTTTTTGTTCCTCTCTGTGAAGTTTAATTGACATTTTACAAATGATTGACATAAGACATTGGATGCATAATTTATATTGTTTGTATCTTCTACAAAGTAATAGTATGTGGATATTTTTGTAAAATGGCTGCTTGAACAGTGAAGTTTGAGTGAGTGTTTAAATTGCCTTTTGTGTATTTGCTGTTGAGTTTTATATTTTATGTATTTTAATGGCCCATCCAGGGACAGACATTGCAAATTTGCTTATGCTGCAAAGTGGTGTGTGGCATCAGTTTATGTTACATTGTTGTACATCGTTTTTTTCATATATTTAGGACTGCAAGAAAATGGTTCTAACAAGGGAACATGGATTTTATTATTATTCTCTAATGTAAAGCAAAGCAAGGAGCAAATTTATGCATCGACATGAAAAAGAAGCCATTCACAGCATGCTTATATTAACACTCATTTTTTAAACATGAGCTGCACTTGTGCTATTAATTTATTATGAGTTGATTTGAATGTCAACCCGAGCTCTGTGGCTCATTAATTGATCACCATTAGCTAATTACAAAAATCCAGAAAGCACTTGACCTACCAGCTTACTGAACAACAGTGACTCAACCATTCATAACCACGCTTTAAACCATAACCTTAAATACATACAGGTGCTGCTTATGCAACCACAATAATATTATCATATCAGGTGCACTGGTCATTCACAGCTATATACATACTATTCAAAAAGAAATATTGCGATATGGGTGCATACATGCAATAAAAGTCATTGAAATGCATCACATTATTTAAAAAGTTTCAAAAAAACACAGAAATAAGAATTCAGATATGTCACAGAATAAGCAATCAAGTCAACACTTAAATATCCCAGTCCCTAACTAATTCTGAGTCTATCACATGGTGGTAATATGGAAGATGAGAGCTGTTATTGCCTATGTGACGCCATATTTGTGCATTGTCTTCTGGCAGATATCCACATGTACCTGTAGTCACAGTATGCTGGCGCGAAGGTAGTTAAGAGGAGTATTGAGTCCCAAACTCCAGGAGAAGTGGCTCTTTCTCTCCCCTCTCCACATTGGAAAAGTTAAAAAGAATTGAGCTATGGCCTTCAGAGTCCTGGTTCTTCAGGAATATTGCGTTACCGGAAGCAGCCATCTGAAAAATGTCCATACGAATGTCAGTCAGCTTTAAAATACATATTAGTTCCAAAGCTGGTTTTAGTTATGAAGAATTCCAGTCTTTCCTATTACAACTCGACGTTTCTGTGCCACACACAATCTGTTGCTCAGGTGTAATTTATCTCTGGGCTCAGGGAGCCTCCCTGTGGTCAAAAGCTGTATTCATGTGCAATCACCGAAACTCTTTATGAAGAACTTTGGATTCTGTTCATCAGAGCTTAGGATTCTGTTCACCTTGCATGCTGGAAACCCAAATATTGATTTTCTGTTTCATGTCCTTCATTCAGTTCTATCCCCAATTCTTACCCTTTAAAACCAATGAGTTATATTCAAATCATCAAAGCATAAATTCAACCAAATTCAGTAATTTTTTACTCATTGTCGTGCTGATGGAAAGTTATGGGAAGTTTCATAGTATAAAAAACATTTCTTGAGCTTCACAGCAAAACAGCATTGCGGCATTCTCCTTAACAACTGAAGTAGATGGGCACTCAATAAACAACCGTATTAAATTGCCAAACACATACAATGGCTTTATGCAGCTCATCTGGCATAATCCAAGTCTCCAGAAGCCCTGAGATCCAAATCGATTTGAAAATATGTTATTTACACTCTTTTTAAGATATGTTGTTGCTGAACTAACAGCATTAGCACACATCCCGTCCTGCTTGAACTTGCATTTCAAGGGTGTCAATAAAGTCTTTTCAAATCAGTGTTGGATCTCAGGGTTACTGGTGACTTGGATTATGAGCTGTACAGAGTCATTTTATCTTTGTCTTATATTTTAAAACAATTCCCTGTCTACTTCAGTTCTGACTCTCCATCAACATAAGGGGTTACATTTTTGGGTGAACTCATCCTTTAAAGAATACTCATTATTTGCAAATGAAAGTAACAAGTACAATGTAACTTGTCGTTGTAAGATACTTCACCTGTGATCTGTTGTAATGACGAGGGCGGCAGGCGATCACTGTGATGAAGGAGAAGGTTGCCACGAGAATGGCAGCACATGACAGGACGAAGAACATGTGGGTGTTACCTGCAATTAACACAGAAGCAAACATGCTACCTGTGAGTGTGCGATCTAGGTTTAAATATGTATATGTATGTGTATTTCCATTTGGAACTGGATATTTCAACAGCGATCTAGTGTCTTGAATGTTCTGACTATTCATATTGGTATCAGGACACTCAGAGCAACTTTGTTCCATTGTCTCACATGCAATCTGAAGTGTGTCACAACCATGGTAAAGGCTCATTCAGTATCTGGATGTCATGAAATGTCAATGTCTCAGACCATCTGATACAGATGCTGCTCTACCTATAGATCACACAGTAGAATAGCAGCAACAGAAGTCAAAGACCTCAATACAATGTCCAGCTTTTCCTCTGAAAAAGTTGCTGACTAGCTGAGACAGTCTGACACTTAAGGCTGTTAATCATTAGTTTGAGTTGGATCACAGCAGCAGTGAATCAGCTGAACTCAGGAGTCATGTGGTAAGCAGTCAGATCAATCTGTGCCCGGATTCCTCCATTTACACCATCCCCCCTCCATGTCTGTGGAACTAATGCAGCTGAAAGGCACATGGTGAGTTTTATCCAAAACACCTCATGACAGCTTTTATTGCTTTCAGGAATCTTTCTGGCTGTGGAAAACTATGAAAAACAATAAAAATACTCATTCAAATGTTGCGTGTATGCACTAAATCAAAATGATGAATTACTATCAATCCCAGATTTGAAATTTAATTTTTATGCTTCAAATCACATAACACCACACACTGAAATATGTGGAGGGCTAGTATTGTCTTGCAAATGGCCATAAAAAGGTTTTTAATCTATATTTAGTTTGACAGCAAAATAGGGGTTTATCAAAAAGTTAGTACATTAATAATTCTGATAGATACAAAATAAATAAATGTATGTAGATTTGACTATATAGTTTTCAAAGACAGAGGGACATTAAATAATAGTAGCAAATTAATTAAATGTATTAGATTAAATTACAACAATTGGTATACCTTCCTGAGTAGATGATAACTGAATTTTCAAATTTAGGTGAATCTCCTGCCTCTTAACTCTTTCATGCCCTTTTCTTGCTATACCCCGGTTTCCTTATCACCGATCTTTTTGGTTATGGGAAGTAGCTGTTAGCCTGCAGACATGAGTTTGTGTGTGTGTGTGTGTGTGTGTGTGTGTGTGTGTGTGTGTGTGTGTGTGTGTGTGTGTGTGTGTGTGTGTGTGTGGCCACTCACTGCCTCTCTTGACGTAGAGGCTGAAGGAGGTCTGCAGCTTGCTGACGTCATTGCGGACGGTGATTTCCAGGCAGTGGACCCCGATGGAGGTGAAGGTGTGGTTCAGTCGCAGGGTGTTTTCGTACAGCATGCTCAGCGTGCAGCCCCCCGACGTGTCCGGCACACAGTTGGGCAGGAAACGCCAGCAAACCCACATGGGAGGACTGAAGACACACAAACATACACATACATACTGAATAAAATTAAAGGTGCAATCTGTAGGAATTTTGTTTGTTTGCTATTCTGTCAATATGCTGCCCCCTATCTGTTTTGATAAAGGATTAGACAGAAAGCTCATTCTCATATTTTGCACCTTTAAATATGATTGAGAAGTATAGTAACTATAATATATATAGGATATTCTTTATCGTAATGATAATATTTTAGGATCTCTTACTTATATTGATCGAAAATGTCAAATTTAATTGTGAGTGTTTGCGTCTCTGCAATCAAGATAACCTGATTTTTTTAGTGCAATTAACAGAGAATAAAAAACAAAAAAACAAAATGCAGCTTACCTTCCATCGACATGGAAAGCCAGACTGGTGTTCTGTGAAACCTCATAGTCTGAAGGCCCCTTCAGCTCGATGTTTTTAATGGCATCTACGGAATAATTTCAATTATTAGTAATTTCATCATATTTTAAGGCTAGTTTAAGCACGACTGCACTTGGAAAGACACAACATGTAGATTCATATAAATCCATTTTGATTACTAAACATCTAATGACAGTTAAACATGATCATTTCATGTTTCACATTTGATATTTAAAGGCACTTTCTTTGATTATAGGAGCAATATGTATGTAATTTTAGTTGGAAAACAGAATGTGAATAACAGCTTTGACATTATGTGTGTGTATTGCTTTACAAAGATATACTTATGTTAACATGCTAACCAGCTAGCCCCAACCCGTCATAGTTTGAAGCTCCTGTGCGAGCTGTGTAAACACTTGTTCCTCAAAAATCCAATCTGGACTGCTAACTGCCCGCCTAACCGAGCTAACTAGCTAACAGCAGCTACAGTTTGCAGCATTTAACGGTTACTCTGGTGATAACCCCGTATTTCCTTTGTATGAATTCAACAAGTGGCCAGTTCTTTGTTTCCAGTGTTTCCTTCTAGGGAAGGAATAACCTGCCTCGTTTCATTGACATTCACTGAAACTCGACTGGGAACCTGTGACATTACCTCACCACACCATCTGATCACTTTTATGCTTCAAGAAAAAACTGTAAATTAAGGAGGCACTATGTACTTTTGGAATTGTAATATTTACAATATTATTGAGGTAATAACACAAACTCCAAACTGTTTCCATAAATGAAAAAACAAGCTGTTCTCATAGGAAGGTGCCCAGAACACTGTTTGAAGCTAGAAAGGTGGCAGGGTCCGCCAAACAAAAACAAACTAAAACAGTGTGACATTTAATGAAAGTTTATTTAGGCTGTTTAGGCCTAAAAAAAAACAAAAAACAATCAGTTGATGAAGATCTTTCTCTTCTGATTACTTTCTTCACCAAAACTACATATTGCAACTTTAACACTGAAATATTTGGACTCATCTAACTGCAACTATTTGTCCATGCTTAAATGAAAAAAAACCAACTACCAACCGAGCACTTGGACGTCCATGGAGTAGAAATCAGTGAGCAGAGGTGCATATTCGGTCACATTCACCCCAACTTTCAGCCGCAGTGTGTAGTTTCCTGATTCTGCGTAATGATAGCGGACCACCGGCTCAGTCCCTTTAATCACCTCTCTGCAGCACACATCAGAACATATATGAAAGGTAAAGAAAAGCCAAACATTAATTTTATATTTTACTTCAGATAAGGAAAAAGTCCTCGTACCCGTTCCCTAAGTCCCAGGTATAGGTGAATTTTGCCTTGCTGAAACTCTTCTGGGGGTCGAAGAGTTCAAACATGGTCTCAGTGGGGATGTCTGAAGCCAGCTCTCCGGTGTCCCTCACATAGGTGGCATTTCCATCCATCTGATAGAAAACCAATTTCCCAGCAATATTTTCTGTTCAAAAGAAATGGATATATTCAACTGTGACGCCTGTAAGAAAAATTGAGATGAGAAATGCTGCGTGACCTACCCAAACCTGTCAAAGGGTCTGCGGTATCTGCCACACCCAGGAAGGCCAGGAGAAGGAGCATCAAGATCCAGGCGACATTGTTTCTGTAAGCAAACATCCCATAGTTTAAAGAGAGGGAGCAAAAACATCAAATATCTTAAATGTAATAGATATTAGATGTACCTGTCCATATCTGCTGGTCCTCTCAGAGGACCTCAAACAGAAGACGTTAATTCTGAGAGGAGGCAAAGGCGTGATGAGGCTCCTTCTGACCGAGCACGCAGATGAGAGTCGTATAAAGGCTTGAAATTGTCACCATGCGTTTCAATCATGTGGTTCAGGGGGGAACAATCAGCTTTAGAGTAGGAGGCTCTGGCCTGGCTCACATTCCTCTTAGATATATGGGACATCTTTATGATCTATACAGTTTTATGTGAAAGAAGAAATAAAAGCAAAGTATGAATTTGATAAGGACACTGGATCCAACTTTGCTATTGGAGATATCCACATGGTGGTGCTATCAACTCAAGAATCAGACAATAGTTTGTTCAAGTACTTGTTGCTGGGATTGTTCCTGAATTATGTTTAGATGAAGTTACCAGATTGAAATACATGGTAATTGTCTTTAAAGGCAGCTCTGGCAGGCTGCACAGATAAATATGCCTAATATAAATGTTATTAACAGTTCTTGCTGGTCTACATTCAGATTTGATTGTAAATTTCGGAATATCTTTTGACTTTTGTCTCTTGTTTTCAGTAAAGACAATAAATATGTTTAATAAACAAATATAATTGTGCATTAAACAACAAACTGACTGTTTGGGCCAGAGATCTCCTCCCTTTGACCAATCCTGTGTCAGCAATCAAGCTGAGCAAGCCAATTAGCAGGTCCAACCTGCTCACGATCAGAAACACACACACACACACACACACACACACACACACACACACACATAATTACTAAGGGTCAAACAGGGTCCTATGCAGAATAAGTGTCCCTGCTGATGTTAACCTTAGCAAACGGATCTGAAGCCGTGCATAACAATGGGATGAATACAGTTTATTTGTCAGTGTCATTGTAAAAGACTTCATGCTATTAATGGTCACAGTGGGCAGCTGACTCTTTTTTGTCTGGCCTCGTGCTGCCTCACATGAAACTGATTCCAGAGCCACATAATGAAGGTAGTATCTGATTGGCACTTTGAGAAAGGAGGTGAATCAGTAATTGTCTGACACTATTAAACGTCACTTGTTCCCCCGAGGCCCCCGGCTGGATTAATCCAGCCATGTTTGTAAACTTATAAAATATGTTGCAACTACAAAATGGGAGTGCTGTGGTGTATTTTATATTGTCTGGGTCACTTTTGTGTCCAAAATGTACACATGTACATGTTTGGTGATACTTTACATTGTGTAAGTGTGCAGCCTTCCCTGAATCTTAATAAGTAAGTTTAAGTCCCAGCAACAAAAAAAAAACCCAGCTTGTGATTCAGCACTCATGGCTTTTCAACTGAAGGGGTTTATCTCCCCCATCAGGCCATGGGCAGTAATGTTTTACTGTAAATGCCAAACTGGGGTGCCAAAATTAACTTTGTTTAACCTTGTGACATTTTCCCTTAGCCAATAAATGATAAATATGTTATCATTTAGGTTGTATAAAAACAGCATTTCACATGTAAAAAATATAACATGTGGTCCATTCCTGTTTGAGTTTATCATGAACTCAGTGGCAAAGTACATTTCCTCAGGTACAGGTCTTAAAGGATAAGTTCAGACACAAATGAATATTCTTTCAATACCTACTCACCCTCATGCCGATTGGAAGCCTTGGAAGTTTTGTTTAGTAATCCACGAAACATTTCTGGCAAACAGCAGCATTCTCCTAAACAGCTGCAGCAGATGGGGACTTGTTTTAAACAACCAAAAATAAAGGCTTCATAGAGCTCATGTGCCATAAGTCAAGTCATGTAGCCAATATATGATACATTTTAATGTGTAATCATTCAGGTTGTATAAAAACAGCAGTTCACATGTGTGGACTATCATGTGGCACATTCAAATGTGATCCCCAACTGATTTGAAAAGACGTTAAAAACACCCTTTTTTAAGATGAAATCTTCACTGTAGCTGTTAAGCTAAAAGCCTTAGCATGGACTCAAACCCTTTCCTGGGTGGTGCATTCAA
>OMLP01019290.1:10005-29172 GCA_900302685.1 Spondyliosoma cantharus
TTCTTCATGCTGACTTGATGATATTAGGGGAATTTATGATTAAAAAAATGATTATACTGAACTGTTTTCATGTGGCACACTTATTTTGATTGCCAATGTGTTGTGTATTTATTTGGCAAAAATATTTTTTATAGGATAATTGCTTTTTTTTTTTTCTTCAATAGCTTCCATGTCATGTGACCCAGTGACTCCAAACTAATGCCGAATTGTATTACTAAATGGGACAAATAAGACACACCTGTTTTTATTACATTTAACTGCTTCTTCTATTTAGTGTCACTAGTTTTGAATAATTCTCCTGACAATAACACACCCCATACTGTGCTTCTTAAAACTGTAAAAACATTTTGTTCAGTTTGCTACAAACCCTTTGCTATGTCGGTGTGTTCTATGTGGCCTGTGTAGTGATACAAGATAATATCAAATAGAAGAAGCAGTAAAAATCCAATAAAAACAGGTGTGCTTCTTGTGTTACCAACATTTAAAGAGGAAGGGAACATTTTTATTATTACCTGAACTGTCAGTTGTAAACCTTTAACAAAAACTTTCATGTTGGCCCGACTTCCCTAATGTAGTGGCCAATAAACAGATGCAAATTTAGAGTGCAGAAGGAAATTGTGACGCGTAACAAAAATGTTCTAAATAAACAAATCTGATCTCTTTTTTTAACCTAGACCATCGAACTAAAGCCTTTTTTCCTCTCATGTGTGTTCCTGTCCAGCCCCCCTGCAGCTCAGTGTGCAGGAGGACGACACTGCCCCCGAGCAGGATCACAGTGAGAGGAAGTCTGACCTGTGTGATGATGACCAGGAGCACCTGCACATTAAAGAGGAACAGGAGGAGGAGCTGTGGACCTCTCAGACAGGTGAACAGCAGGAGGAGGCTGACACCAAAGACTCTATGTTCAATATCATTTATGTGCAAAGGAGTGATGAAGATGGAAGTCAGCTCCCTCATCCAAACCAAGAAGGGGAAAGTTTGTCCAGCTGCTCGTCTGAACAGTTGAAATCAGAGCCTCATAAAGAAGATGCAACGGAGCCGAACAGCGACTGTCAGATGAGTGAAGTGAGTGATGACGAATGGAGAGACGGTGGAGAAGTTCATAAACCACAGCAAGCCGGTGAGACAGCGGACAGGCCGTACACCTGCAGCGTTTGCAACAAGAACTTCAGGATTAAATCCATCCTGACTCGCCACATGAAGACGCACACGGGAGAGAAACCTTACAGCTGCAGCGTTTGTGGAAAGAGCTTCATCCAGCGCTCCTATCTGCAGACTCACATGAACTCTCACTCCGGGCAGAAGCCGTACACATGTAGCTTCTGTGGCAGAGGGTTCACGCAGGTTGGAAACATGAACGCGCACATTCGAATCCACACGGGAGAGAAACCTCACAGCTGTAGCGACTGTGGTAAAAGCTTTAGAGAAAAGGCGGATCTCATCAAGCACACAATCATTCACACTGGTGAGAAGCCCTACGTCTGCTCTGTATGTAGTATGAAATTCAGCGCTCAGTCTAATCTGACGCGCCACATGAAGACTCATTCAGGGGAGAGGCCGTACAGCTGCACTGCTTGCGGGAAAAGATTCATTCGGCGCTCCCATTTAATCATTCATACGAAGACTCACGCAGGAGAGAATCTCAAGACCTGAGAAATAATTATATTGCTTCGTGGAGTTTATTTGATCATTTCTGAGATAGAGTGAACAATGACTCACATCAGAGGAATAAAGTGTGTAAACTTTTTCCCACTTTAGAAATGCACCAAACATTGTACAACCATGTTCTCTATATGTTTTTGCCATATGGTTTAGAACAGTAGATTTAAGTACTCAACCAGTTGTAACACTGTGATTTTCTTTGTGTAGAGTGCAATCATCAAATGTGTTTTTCTGTCCAACTTTTTAAACAAGGTCCTATAAAGAAATTAAATAAGGAGGCATTTTTACCTCCTATAAAATCAATGTACACACATATACATATATATATACATATATCATTGTGTTTATCTACATGTACATACTGAGACACAGTGTCAGAAGTTGTTAAAAAAATATATACAGAACTCTTTTTAAAGTTTGTTTTATTTTGCAACGTATTTGAATGTCTGTTTAGCATTACTGATGCGCTGAACGTTCACTTAGTTTTGTCCCTGCTGGGGCCCCGTACAAAAAAAAGTTAGCGGAAGTGCGATGATGTAATTTCCGTTGCGCGAAAACTGAAACTTGGGCGCCGCAGACCATCACGAAGATGACTCCAAACAATGAATTAGCACCGTAGATAGATACTTCTGATAGGGGAGTCAGTAATCTGCAGGTTGTGGCGATGCAAAGTCGTTCAGAGTGAAGCAGAATAAGCTCTGCTCGGGTTGCTGATGAGCTTGTCTTCCGTTGTCAACGTCGTCGTTCCGTTAGCTAAAAAGACAAACAACTTATTCACCTCCACCGGACGAGCTGGCTGTAGGGACCCGGGAGCAAAGGTGCTTAAATTCACAAACCAGTCTGTGGTTCAACCGGTGTCATCATGAACAGGACCAAACTGAAGAAGGTGAGCACAGAAGGTTCAGCTAGCTCTTTAAGTAACGAGCCAGCCTGTGATGAGACAGTTAACAGTGAAATGTGTTACCTGTCCAGTCATTAACTCACCTGCGTGTCTGTCTGCTTTGATTGAATTCCCCACCGCCGCCATCTTTAATTTTCAGAAGCAGGAAGACACGTCATTCATACATTCATGTAAAATCCACACTACGTTTTACACAACTGAGGGTTAAGATAGATTTATGCATATCGTATATATTTTGTGCATGTGTTGTCTGAATGAACACGAACAATGATTTACCACCAGGAGTTTATCACTGACAAATGATTGACTGAAAGTGTCCTTTCTACAGTCAGACATGTCACATGAGTAGCAGCTCTCCTGATGAATAATCATCTGACACCACTGAAATGCTCTTTAATGTTTGCCTTGTTGTTTCTGTC
The DNA here is from genome assembly GCA_900302685.1 of Spondyliosoma cantharus. Taxonomy (NCBI): domain Eukaryota; kingdom Metazoa; phylum Chordata; class Actinopteri; order Spariformes; family Sparidae; genus Spondyliosoma; species Spondyliosoma cantharus. The sequence goes on from OMLP01019290.1 coordinate 12,988, forward strand.
AGGCGGCAGGAGGGCAGAAGAACATCTCCTCCTTCTTTTCCTCTCAGAACCACAAGCCGGTAAATTGGATGACATTTTCTTTTTGTTAGTCATTTCTCTCTTCGCAGCTTTTTCTTTGCTTTTTTTTCCACTCATTACTCCCTCGTCTTCACTCAAAATGAAATGTTGATATTGGTGAATTCAGCTGAACAGCAGGCGCATACTAGTGTTGGCACGATGCTGGAATTTCTATATTCGGTAGAGTGCCATGATTTTGATACGGTGGGGAAGAATTGAAACTGTTAAAAGATAAATCTAACAATTCAAGGGTACAGCATGACAGCCAGGTGCAACTCTTTTATTCACCTATTAGGAGAGAGCAGCAGAGTAACTGTAGTAAACATTAAATGTCAAATTTTTGAGACGCATTAATATTTTTTCCCCTTCATTTAGACCAGTAAAGACAAACTATATAATCATTTTAGGATGACACAATTGTGAGACGATGAATATTTCATTAATCCAGGATCTCCCATGTCTAATTCTTCTGTGCTTTTTGTTTTGTTTTGGCAGCACTTTATTCTCATCTTTTAAACTCATTGAACACCTCCTGAAGTTGCTTTTTCCGAGGATGTTACTGTTTATGTTTTATGTCACTTTAATTTTGCCTCGCCTCCTTGAATCTGTATCTAGTGAAGTGCTATTTAATTTCCCTCTGACTTACATAAACAATATACCAATAATTACTTTTTGACTATGTATTGAATTTCACATTTGACATTTGTTTCCTTTAGGACTCATCTTCCACAAAGTTATCTGTCACTGGTGCCGCACTCACAAAGACTGAACCTCAGGTCAAATATGGCGAAACCTCAACATTCAGACATCATTCCCCCTTAAAGAGGAGTATCCTCGGGGACCTCGATAACTTCCTGCCGTCGTCGCCGGATCTTCTCCTCGCTGTGCCCGAGACCCCTAAGAGTCAGATCAGGCATGCTTCGTCTCCTCCCTCCAGCCTGGAGAGGCTCAGCCAGCTGTCCCCCATCTGCCGTAGCCCCCGATCCAAAGGACGGAGTGTACGGAGAGGTATCATCGAGGATGGAGGAAAAACCAAGCGGGCAGAGGGATGTTCCGGCTCCATAAAAAGACTCATCAGCCCTCCTCAAGAGTCGCACAATGCCAAGAAACCAAGAACTATCAATTCACCGGCAAAAAGGACACCACTCAGCCCCACAAGTGTCAACCTGAAAGTTACGAGACCTATGATTGGCCCTCTGAAGACGCCTCATTTCTCCAGTGACAAGCCAGAAGGTCACAGCAGAGGTACTGCGGTTGTCTCCAACGACAACAAGAACAAAATGTTGTCACTGAAGTCTGTTTTGAAGAGAGACGTGAAAGAGAGAGCTTTTCATGAGAGAGATTCTGGTTTTACTGTGATAACAGGGCAGAAGGCAACTGAGGTTAAAGCCAGTGGAAACCCACACACTCACACAGGTGACGCTCTTACTGCGCACACGCACAAACCTGTTGCACAAACTATCACACCTGCTATGCACACAAGTGGAGAGATGGACCTTAACGAGAGAGGAGCTACGACAACAGCAATTACATCATCAAATGGAGACGAAGACAATGTGACATCATCAGATCAGCGGCAAGCTGGAGGTACACTGATACATTTTGATTATAACTAACTTAATGTTTTGTATATGACAAAAGTATTTCTATAGAGCAAAGACAAGATTTCAGCCACTGAGTAATATTGGCCAAAGAAATGGTCAGTTTACCTTTTTGTATAGACCGGCATGTACACCTGAACGTCCTCTAACACATAATATTTGAATATTCAGATACGTTTTTACGCGTGTAAATGAATCATCTGTGTGCTCATCTGTTTGCATGCTCATTTGCCTTGAATTGCCACTCAAGGGACGAATCAATGGAATTTAATTAAATCACGTCCTTGTGTTTGTTACTTTATCACACACAAAAACAACAGGAATGACGTCGGCGTGTCCTGTGGAGGAGGGCCTGGATGAGAGCTGGTTTACAGACCAGATGGATCATGATGGAGGTCTTGTCACACAGGAAAAACCCAAAAAACCTCGGTGAGAAACGCGTGAACACACCGACTTGGACATCATTGGTGCAGCTAAATTAGGTTAGGTGGCAATAAATTAGCTCATGTCAGTAATAGAGGGCAAATGAAGAAGTGAGAGCACATGGTACAAATGTAGGTGGGTTTTTATAAAGGTTTTTAAAAATGACGCATGGCAGATGATTGAAAAAAACATCTGTTATTAAGTCCTCTCTATCCCAACAGGAAGGTGCCAGATCATGTAATCCTTTCTGGAGGCAGAAACAACCGCTACTGGGTGGTAGACGTGGAGGAGAGGCCTGGACACAAAACTCTGACGCTCACATGCTCCAAGTCTCTACATCCAACTGAGACGTGTCTGCTGAAGGATGGATGGTAATGCTGCTGTTCATTTCCTCATTTTCACTATAGCTAACGCCACATTTTCCCCTTCAGTGCCCAGCCGCAGCACGGATTTGTGAATGTAACGCTGCAACTAACGATTATTTTCATTTTTGACTAATATGTTGATTATTTTCATAGTTAATTTTTCTTATTAGATAAATCGACACCTGACAAATCGACTACTAAAATAGTTTGTGATTAAATTAATAGTAGACATCTATCTATTAAATTCTAAACTATAGTATATACAGTATCGGTACAAATACCCGTTTGCCGTAGCTGTCAATTAGCCACAAAAAGTCCAATATTTTAAATTCAGGGTCGTTGATCACAGCGTTCGGAGAAGCACGTTGTTCATTAGCTGCTGTCCATTCACTGGACTTCTTCCCTTCCTTTCCAGGGAGATGACGCCTGTTCGTCGAGGTGATGTGGTGCATCTGGAGGGCCACTCTGAAGGTGCGTGTTGGGTAGTGGACAGGGAGCAGGGCTTTCTGGTTCTACTACCTGACAGCCTCATTTCTGGTACCAGCATCTCGAGCTCCATCCGCTGCATGAGGCGTGCAGTACTGGGAGATATGTTCAAGGTAAAAGGCTCCACTAATACCATTACTATGACTTCCTGTCTTTTTATGTTGTTTTGTTGACTGTTTCACAGAGGTTTTGCTTTCAGTTATCTTTTAGGCCATAGTTTGATGTTGGTGCATTCAGTTACATTATATTGTGCAGCTTTCATCTTATTTTGAATACACACGCTTCAATAGCACAGCGCTACTTTCTTTATCTTCTCTTATTCTTTGTTTTTGCCACGATGCAGAGTTTTGACGGTGGCTCCAAGCAAATGCTGAACGGCACCATCGTTCATGAAGTCTTCCAGAGAGCTGCTACAGCTAAAGATTTTTCTTTGGAGACATTGTCTAAGCTGGCGGACCAGGCCCTGCATAGTCCTCAGTACCTGGGGGACATGTAAGTGGTTTGATTGTACTCTGCAGGGTGCTGCAGACCTTCTCCTTTCTATAATGATTGAAACAAAACATAAAAACAGCAGGAAAGTGGTGAACAGTTACTTGTGAACATTTCCTGTAGATTTAATGGTGTTTCGTGATTATCATGTTTTTCACTTTTGGGTGCTTATTGTTTGTCTTGTTCATTGTGTTTGTGTTTTGTTCGTGTGTCTCCAGGTACAGTTTGGGTGTAAGCCAGGAAGAGATGAAGCAGGAACTTCTTGATTATCTGCCCTCACTGGAACATTGGGCAAAGGAATACCTCAGCTCCCCAACACTGAAAGCCATCAGCCTCAAAATGTATGTACGCACACTCACACACACACACAGTGGATTTTTTAAAACAAAACTTTATTAGCTCTGTCTACCTGATTGATTTGTGCCTATTAATCAGTGTAATCAATCTTTCAAGTGTCAAAAGTAAGACTTGTGATATGGCGGAAGTTCATACAATGTTTAATCAGTTTAAAATGTAATTTTAATTGATTAAATGTTTCTGTGTCATGACTCAGCCCTAGTCACAGCAGAGCGCCGAGCAGGGGTCAGGACTCGGCAACTGTTGTCACGGTAACAGAGCTGGCAGACATAGAAGAGAACGTGTGGTCACCGAGATTTGGTCTGAAGGGGAAAATCGATGTGACGGCGCGTATTCGAATCCAAAGACCACGAAACGGAAGTCACAGAACCCCGGAGGAGAAAACTGTCCCCCTGGAGCTGAAAACTGGAAAGGAGTCGAACTCTATAGAGCATCGCAGTCAGGTAGGTGGACCACAGGATGTTCGACTAGGTAGATTATCGGCACATTTAATCACACAGCTATGGTTTCAAGATGTCCGAATACATGTGATTTTCTGTCTATAGGTGATTCTGTACACTCTGATGAGCTTGGATAGATATAATCCGGAAGCTGGCTTGTTGCTCTACCTCAAGACTGGCAACTTGCACCCCGTAGTGGCCAGCCACATGGACCGCAGAGGTACAGTATATCTACAACAGCTGTTGAGAACTTGGTGATCCCTCGATACTTGAAACCATAGAAGAAGAGTCTTCCAGGCCTTCCACAGCAGCCTCTCCTCCATCACCTTGTTTTTTGCTAACCTCTGTGTTTATCTCAGAGCTGCTGAAGCTGAGGAATACCTTGGTTCATCACATTCACAACTGTGTGGAGAAAGAGGCAGAGCGGAGCCGCTTGTCTCGACTTCCTGACATCCTGACCAACAGACAAACCTGCCAGTATTGTCCTCAGAGCAGAAACTGTGCTTTATATGAAAGGTAACCTTGAAGAACTAATTTTGCAGCCATGGAAATCTTGAGCATCAACAATTGTAACAACCAGAATATCCAAGTTTATACAAATGTATACAATTTAGACCATTAACTACTTAACTAGTTAATGGTTGCTGTGTCTATCTTATCCTCATTTCTTATTACTTCCTACTTATTGTGCCCTTTTGCTCTAGGGCTTTGGATGGTAGCTCTGCAGATGTCTCTGAGGACGTTGTGCGTGACTTCCTGCAGCAAGAAACGGGTCACCTGCGCCCGCCACACCTGAGCTATTTTTCCCATTGGATGCTGCTCTGCTTCCTTGAGGCGTCCACCATGGAGGCCAAGAACGGTCGAAAGCGTGTGTGGCTTCAGACAGCAGAGGAAAGGTAAGACACTGAGACACTATAAAACACTCAGTGAAGTCGGATCATTAATGGGATATTAGCACTTAGCTGACTGAACTCTGACCTGTGTTCCTAGTGAGAAGAATGGCAGCTGTGTGGGGAATGTGCAGCTCAGTGGCCCAGTGATGGTGCAGTCTGAAGGGGTTTTCCTCCATCGCTTCCAGCGAAACATTGCAGTGCCACAGAAGGGTTTGTCCACCAGCGGTTTGGAAAGCGGTAATCGCGTCGTTGTTAGTGACCAGGAAGGTCGTCTGGTTGGTTTGGCAACCGGTTACCTGTGTGAGGTCAGCAGGACGTCGATCAGCTGCACTCTGGACAGGTGAGAAGGCGCTCATGTGCACGTGCTATCTGAAGTGTGTGTGAACTGAAGAACAGCTGCTGTTCAGTTGAAGTCACCAACCTGATTTACAGCTGTTTTGTTGTTTCACGTGTTTTACAGAGACCTGTCCAAGTTCAGCGGTGTGCTGTTTCGATTGGACGGTGACGAAGGTGTGGTGGGCCTCAGCACTCACCTCACCAATCTCTCCAGACTGATGGAGAACTGTCACAACAGGTAGCTGCAGGGAAATTCAGTCTCATTCTATGATGGTTAAACCAGTTTAAAAATTAACTATGTGACAATACCATCACTACCCTTCCTCTGTTTGTGAAATAACACCTCTAACCTATACCTGGAAATCTGTGGTGTAAAATGTGTTAATTAATAAAAATGTCTGTTCGTGCAGTGATCGTCTGAGGGAGCTGGTTGTTGACCTTCGTCCTCCGGAGTTTATTTTTAACCTCAGTTCTGTTCTGCCAAGAGAGGCCAAAGAAACGGTGGCAAACATCCTCAAAGGTGACAAAGCCGCTCCGCTCTGGTCTTCTTTTTTACTTTGTGTTGTCCTTTTTCTATATTCAAATAAGTTCGTCCTTTCCCTTACTGTGCGGAATGGCGCCATAAATGAGCAACAGCTAGTTCAATACTTAAATCAACAATAAAAAAAACTTTCCACAACTTATTTTCTAAATGGCCACCTCATCACAAAAGGCCTGTTTGGTCAGTTAAACCATATGTCTGTCGGTGTGTGTCTATGTGTGTGTGTAGGTCTCAACAAACCCCAGAAGCAGGCCATGAAGAAGGTGTTGTTATCTCTAGACTACACGCTGATTGTTGGCATGCCGGGCACAGGCAAAACTACAACCATCTGCACCTTGGTAAACTGCTAACCAGCATCTATAATCATTATCTAAACCGTAAATCGTCATCCTCTACTCCACAGTGAGACCAGAACTCTAACCCTCTCTCCTTCACCTTTCTCTCTTTATTTCCCTCACATGGCACCCTCTACCTCTTCTCTCCTTTTCGTCTTTGTCTCTACCTCACTTTTTCCTCCAGGTTCGCATCCTTCATGCTTGTGGGTTCAGTGTGTTGCTGACCAGCTACACCCACTCTGCTGTTGACAACATCCTGCTAAAGCTGAAACGTTTCCGGGTCGGGTTTCTGCGTCTTGGTCAGGGACAGAAGGTCTGTAGTCTGTTATGTTAGTCAATGTAAAAAATACAGGAAAGTCAATAAGTCTACCCGATTTTCTTCCATGACAACAAATATAAATTGTCATTTTGTAGCTGTATCAGTTTTCACGATTGGTATTGTGTCAAATAATGAATATTTAGCGGACGGGAATAATCTGTATTTGTGAAATATTGAAACAGTTCACCGAAAAACACAAAAGTCTAGACGTCTTGTTTGAACCCGTAACAGTTCTCCCCCCCGTCTGACTTGAGTTCTGTCATGTTTCCTCCCCCCAGGTTCATCCAGACATCCTGCCTTACACAGAGGAAAGCATGAGGAAGAAAGGAGTTCACACATTGTCAGAGTTGGAGCAACTTTACAACAAGGAGGTTAGATTGTCTAATATTTAAATCCCAACAACTTCTAACTCTGATGGATTTATACACACTGAAATCCACATGGGTATTCTCAAAATACAAAAACCTAACATCTGATCTCAATATTTTCCTTCTTCTATTGATTTCATTTGCACATGTTGTAACCTAAGTAACTGAGAAAACGTCTTACCATTTAATATCGATCCTCTCTCTCTGTCTAGCTGGTAGTGGCAACCACCTGTATGGGCATCAAGCATCCCATTTTCACACGTCGCCGGTTTGATTTCTGCATCGTGGATGAAGCTTCACAGATCAGCCAGCCTATCTGTATGGGACCACTGTTCTATGCCAAGAAATTTGTTCTGGTTGGAGATCACCAACAGCTGCCACCAATAGTACAAAACCAGGAAGCTAGGTAAAAGGGTGTGTTTGTGTTAGAATGAGGTGTGTGTTGAGGAGAAAGCACCAAACGGCACCAACTACACTTATTGTCACTAATTATCTTCATGATGGTAAAACACGAGTGAGTTCAGTTTAATTTACGGTTATGGAGAAAAATGTGTTTTTGAATTTCTTTCTCTTGTTTTTCACCAGGTCACTTGGAATGGATGAAAGTCTATTTAAGAGATTGGAGCTCCACAGTGAAGCAGTGGTCCAACTCAACGTACAGTACAGGATGAATAGGTAAACCTAGTCAGATCAAGATCTTTGGTCACAAGGCAAAGGTGCTCATTGTGTTTTTGACCACAGGGGCTGCCAATCTACATGACAACTCAATAACAGCATGGCGAATGTCACATGGACAGTCAAAAGGTTTCTCACTCCATAACAAATCGTGTGTGCTGTGTTTCCAGGCAGATAATGTCTCTCAGTAACTCCCTGATGTACGAGGGCCGGCTGGAGTGCGGATCAGAGAGGACGGCCACGGCCCTGCTCAGCCTGCCATTTTTGGTTTCTGTGCAGTCGGAGCTCAGTTCCTACTCCAAGACTGAACCCCAGCACGACTTTGCTTGGATACAGGCCACATTGTTGCCTAGCAACCCTGTTTGCTTCCTTGATTGCTCAATGGTAGGTCAAATATATATCTATATATTGCACTTGAAGCAGTGGTGTTTGAACTGTCCTGAGGTAGAAATGAGTCAAGAGAACAGATGATGGTCTTTGACTGGAAAATGAAAATGTGAATGAAGGTGCTGGTTAGCTTTAACCATTAAGCTTCCGAGGTAAACAAGCCATACTTTATAAGTACATTTTCTGCAGTGCTCAGATTAGTTCTGTTACATTAGCAAACGCTTGAATGGCAGTTTTGTTGTTTCTCTCCACTGCTTCCTTTAGGTGCCAGCACTGGAGTCTGTGGAGCAGGGAGGAATAAGCAATCACACCGAGGCTGCTCTCATTCACAAGCTGCTATCACTGCTGATAAAGGTGCGTTGGTTGCCTGACTTATAATCAAGATTTTATGGCACAAAAACAAAAACTTGATTTTAAATGTCTTGACTATTTCATGAAGTGTTTTTAATATGGTGAAAAATGTGTTAAAATAGATGAATCATCGATGTTTCTTATTTTTTGTAGTAACCCCTTCAAACCCTACTCTTCTTCATTCAGGCAGGGTGTAAGCCCAGTGACATAGGCGTTATCGCCCCATACAGACAGCAGTTAAAGAGTATCTCTGCTCTGCTGCAGTCCTCTGCGTTCACCGGTGTCGAGGTGAATACAGTGGACAGATACCAGGGACGAGACAAAAGTCTCATTATCCTTTCTTTCGTCAGGAGCACTGCAGAGGAAGGAACCGTAAGTGTTTCTTTTCCCCATCTCACGTTTTCAAACTCTTCTTTCACCTCTCGGTGTTTTGATCTCTGATTTTTCTGCTGTTTCTCCATTCGTTAGTTAGGAGAGCTGTTGAAGGATTGGCGTCGCCTGAATGTTGCCATTACCAGAGCTAAACACAAGCTGCTGATGGTGGGCTCAGTCACGACGCTCCGACGCTACGCACCTGTGGAGAAACTACTCAACCATCTCCAGCGAGAGAACATGATATCCTTTCAATGCATGTTTACACTTGGTGCAACCACTAAACCGTTCTTCTTTGCAGTACAAATTCCAACTCTCTTTAATGGTAGCACTGCGAGCATTGTTTCCAGTCATTTGCTCAACAATCTGGTGTTACTAGAGCTGTACAGCAGAAGGTTCACAAAAGTCTGTTGAACCGCAAGTCCCCAATCATCCCAACAAATGGTGGTTGAGGCTACAAGATTGCTTCAATGCAGTTAATTAAAACGTTTTAATTTATTCAGTGTCTATAAAGTTTGTTTTTCCTGAACCCCGACTTTACATTATCCAGCTCCCGCCAGCTGCCCACAAGGCCTTGCCAAGCATTCCCCTGTGATGGAAAGCTGAAGACATGGAGGTGTTTGAGGTCACCTGTCATCGTGTCAAGAGGACAGAGAGACTGACTGCTGATCTGCAGAGCACTCGGTGATATGTCAGGAGTCACTGCAGTCCAGTCCATCTTTGGAAAAAATAATTCTGCTTAAAGTATCCCAGACAGTGACTGTCAGTGTCAGCTTGTGTTACAGCTCCACCTGCCATTATTTCGTGTCCTTCCTTTGGTCGAGTGTTATTGGAGATTACACAACACATTAGGAATGACACCCGTAGATCTGTACCACTATGGTTAAACACTGAAGGTTTTATGATAATAATAATAATAATTTTACTTCTTCATAATGCAAAGCGCTTAGAAAAAGAAGTGACTTTTGTAGTATAAAATTTTAGTATTGAAACGCAACAGTCAGCATCCTGTTGCCACCATTATTGCATATCAATCATTTCTAACAATTCATAATAACAAATGAAGTGGAGAAGCAAAACTTCATCAACTTAATCTCCAGACTGAACCTCAACAACAAGCTGCAGCTGTTAATCCATTTAAAATGCTTCTCACTCAAATGTATCAATAGTTCATGTCTGTGCTGTGAAACAAGGTGCTGAGAGACTCTAAAGGCTAGAAGATGGTCGTCCAATTAAAATGTGTAGAACTGACACTGATGGATTATGGTACTGAGCATCCAACCTGAATTCTGAGTGCTCACTATTCATCAACACAGATATTTCTGATCAAATACCTCATTACGCCGTAACAACATTTTAGCCTTGAGATTTGTTTCTTTGACGAATCCTTTACACACAGAGAACAGAGAATCATCAGTAATGTGAATGTTGGGAGTTATTTATTGTTCATGTCACTCAGCGACAACAGTCAGATAAGCTCTGAAATTCAGTCTCAAAGATGAAAAGCTACAGGACTTGAATTTAATCTGTCGATACTGGCCCAGAACAGTAAAGAAACGGAAACAACAAACAGGTATTTGAATGATTTGTTTCTCTTTTAAAACGTTGAGTTTTTGAGTAAATTCCTTTTGTGTACGGAGACAGACTGATAACAGAGAACTACCAGGTACAACTGTAGGAAATTGTAGGAAACCACTGCTTGGAAAGAAATGTATTCTGCACAAACCATTTCACTAATGCAATCTCAAACTACTGAACTGTGATGATTTACCTGCTGTTTAACTTGCTGTGAACAGAGCATGTCAGATAACATCCAGGCCACCAGGCTGCTAACTGTGATTCTACTTTTAATCTGTTTTAATTGCAACGCAACCTCTGAGTTTTAATTTTTGTCCAATAATTTCTTTGATTTTTACATATTTAAAATTGTGAATTTTCTTTTTTTTGCTTTTGTGTTTTAATAGATGGAATAAATAATACAAACACTAACAAAACGTGTGATGATCTTTCCATCCCGCAGTATGTGAGCATGCCAAGAGATGTTTCTATATCAGATCGACCAGTCTGGACAAAAGTCTGCTTTGAGTTTTTTTTTTTTTTATTTAAACCAGCAAAAAATACATTTTATAATCAAATAGCACAAATCCTGCATATGTTCTGTACACCATGACATCCGAACATCCCCAACCCTGTCTGCTTGCATGTTTCTGTGGCTACAGTGTGATTGTTCCCTGCAGTACGGTGACAGTCTGTCCAGCAATGTTGATCCTTCCGTCATCTCTCACTTCTAGTTTCAGTTCCCCACCTCGCCTGGAGCACTGGTAAGCTACAGGGACAAACACAGGTGATTATATGAGGTGGTATGGCTCAGGTCAGTACTAATGGACTATTTATAATGGGGAACAACACCTGGCATCACTTAAAAACATCAAGTAGTTACATGAATTACCAAGCAGCTTCTTCTTTCCTAATTTCTTAGACCAGTAGCTACCCAGTACAGTGTGAGCAGAACCTGCAAAGACAGGAAGAACAAGAGATTTACAGTTTCACAGGGAAAAAATTGAACATTTATCAACTTAATACTAGTGCTCGGTGTCTGACACTGAAGATGTTTATCCGACAGTACTGTACACAACTTTGCAATTCGAGCCATTTGCAGGTTGATGGAAACAATGTAACCCAACAAACATGTTATGTAGTAGCAGTAGTGTTACCAGTGACCGGATCCTCAGGGATGCCATTCCATGGAGCAAAGTATCTAGAGTAGAAGTCATATCCTGGCTGGCAGCCTGAAGATCCTTTTGGTAGACGTAAAAAGACATTTTGAAAGACTTTTACTTTTCATACATGACTTTCAACTAGAGTTGCACTAAGTAGAAAGCATACCTCCACCAGCCACCAAAATACACCTGATTTTATTTCATCAAGATCTGTGCTTTATTCCCTGAGAAATTAACCAAAATGAGGAAAGTTGAAACTCCTGGATCCATCCCTTTATTCACATCCACATCAAAAGTTAATGGGGTCGGTTCTGTGCTGTGACCGATCCTTCATCATTCATCCAAGTTTGATTGAAATCTATTTTTTTTTTGTGTAATCCTGCTGACAACCCAACCAACAATCAAACTATCCACACTGTAAATAAAAAAAAAAACTGTAAAAAAAAAACGGTCAAAGCACTGGCAGCAAAGTTTCCAAACAGATACCGTAAAATTACAGTAAATAACCATATCACAGAACTACATACAATAACTGTAAGAATACAGGAGTAGATTTTACAGTAAAAATTACAAAGTAAAAAGTAAAAATACAGTATATTATAGTTTATAAATGCCGATTATACTGTATAATAACATACATATCATGTCAAAAAACATTAAAAAGCTGATTCCTTTCAGGTTAATCTCTGTAATTTTACAGTATTCAAAAACTGTAAAAAAAAATTAAAAAAAACGGTGGACATCCTCTGGGCAAAGGTAACACTTTCTCGGTTTTATTCTTGAACTTCACCTTATATATCTCTGTTAGTGTTATTCATAAAAGATGTTCAGCATAAACAAATAAATAAAAACTTTAGTTTAATAGTCCCATTCGAAACTTAAATACTTTATAAATCTCAAATCAAATTAAATTGTGCCTTCTTTGCATTTCCCCTCATGTAATTCCAGCACAAATGAGGGTTTTGTCATAAATATTCATGGACAAAAAGAAAAGTTAAACTTTTAGAAAGGTTAAATCACATCTTGTTGATGAGGAAACTGAAGCCCGGCAGCACATATAAAACACACAGCTTGGGAGTGTTGTTCTTAAAGCTAATGCAAAGTTCGCCACAGGCTTGGGCGCCTTTTTACCTTTCATGGTGAGGATGACTCCCTTGACTCTTCCGCTCCTTTCACTGTTCAGAAGAGCAGCAGAGTCGACCTTCAGATTGGTTAGCACCGACCTGGAGGAAAGACGGAAACGTGCAGGACTTCATCAGAGTCACAAACAAAAGCAAAGCGGCCACAAGTAAGAGATTCGAGGGTGATGCAGAGGCATTGAGTCAGTGGTTATTATGTTTCTGTTTTATGGGGAAATAATAAAGTAAACGTCAGGGTAGTGTGTGTGCGTGCGTGCGTGCGTGCGTGCGTGCATGCGTGCACGCCTTGTAACCTGTCACAGCTGTCTGCAAGTCGAACCAGAAGTTTTTTAGTGTTGGAGCTCAGATAGACATCCTGGACTGGGTGGTTTCCAACTGCAGCCTGTGTCACACAAAACCACGAGAATGTAATCCCAGTGGCAAACACTATACATACAGCACAGAGGGGTTCACAACACCCACCCACTGTGAGAGAGTGTGTCTGCTGTAAAACCTTTCTTACTGACCTTGATGATGTCTCTGAACTCATTGGCATCCTGAGAAAAGGGGTTTCAAAAAAACAAAAAAGGTGTTAGAGTAATATGATTTTATAGTCTTTTGAAATACTTCACAAAGTTACTGCATCAGTAACTTCTTGCATCCTGCAATGCTAACGCTCATCCAGCTCCAACTCTCAATAGACTATGACAGGGAAAGGACTGACTGTGTGTGTGTTTGAATGTTCGTCACTGTATTGTTTATTTCTTGCACTCAGTTGCATTGTGTTGGTTTTGTTTTCATACCTTACAGACCTGCTGATCCACACAATGTATCCTTCACCTCTCGACATAACTACACATTTAGAGACAAATAACTGAATCTATAATAGCAGTCAATGTGGGCCAGGATTGCCTGGTGCTGTGACACTATCCTGATGTGTCCATCCGACCACATACTGTACCTGCTCGGTGGGCGGGTTGAGGGGAAAGTCCATGACGTACTCTTCCCCCTGCTGGATGACAGCCAGATCTCCACTTCGCGTCTCAAACACCAGAGTTGGATTCACATTCTCTGACAGACAATAACATATACACATAGAGGATGATGCTCACAGACTAGCTGGGAAACTAGGTCAACTGTGTTTGCATGTAACTGATTAATGTCGGTGTACTGATTAACAATCCATTGTCCTTTCTTGTATTTAGCTGCACTTTACACAGAAGAGTATTTGACAAGCAAATGATTTGACCTTGATGCGCTGCTGCTGTTTGTTTTCTGTATGTTTGTTTTATGTCTTACTCATTCGCTGGAAGAGCACTGCTGCAGAGGCCAGTGTGGCATGACCGCACAGATTCACTTCATTGGTTGGTGTAAACCATCGAAGACGGAACCTCGATCCTGGTAATCACGTCGCATTATCAGAAAACACACAGAAATCACAAAAAAAAAAGTACATCAAGCCAAATTGCTCTCCATAATGCTTATATATAGCCACCATTTCTTACATCTGATCAAAGTGCAGATGTGTTGTGTTCATAAGAAATTACTGCGCTGCAAGCAAAATGAAACCCTGGTATGCAGAGTTACATTGACTTAAGGCTATAAAATACTCATTCTAATTCATTGAGGATGTTTATACAAACAGACTAATGTCTAATGCAAAGTTAGAATCTATTTAGTTTATTCAGGTTAAAAGTTTATTTTAACTATTAGTTTTATTAGTTTATTAGTTTTATCATTAGTTCTATTTAGTTTATTCACTTTCAAAGCTAGAACACCACTCAGTGGAGAGTATATCTCCACCAAGGCTCAAAAGTCCCCTTTGGATCCAGTATCAAATAAAACATATTTAAATCTCAATTTGGATCTGCATGAAATTATAACCACTCATAGATAGCAGCAACCTAAAAATGCCAGATTTCCACACATTATTCCATGCAAAATTTACAAAAATGATAAGAGACACCCTATCATAAAGACAATCCTGGATCTGTCTCTTTATCTGGATCTACACAAAAATCTAATGGGGTCTATTGTGGACTGAGCCCAATCCCTCATCCATGTTTCGAGGAAATCCGTTCAGTAGTTTTTGCGTAATCCTGTTTACAAACCAACCAACAAACCAGCCGACACCGGTGAAAACATAACCTCCTTGCTGGAAGTAATAAAGGTAATATTTGAAAACGTGCTAACTTTTAACTATTCTTACAGTTTTTTTTCTTTAACAGGGTCATTAGCAGGATTATTGTGACTGTACTCTGCTGGAAGCACATATACAGTATTATGTTTTCTTCTTTCTGTTTCCATTTAAGATGTGGTTATGTATGTATATCGTGACATGTTTGCATTCTTAAGCTTTGTGAAAAAAACAGTGACATTCCTCTCTGCGGTATGAAACACTGAGGGGCTGCATGCTGCTTTTTTAACCGTGAGTGCTAAATGCTTTGTTTTCCCCATTTCCAACAATGAGAGTACTATCTGTGTTTGTTACCTGTCAGACTGCTGAGGACAGGTATTTCTGTTTTCTGTTCATGTGCACACAAGAACACATAGAGGGTCCCTGCCCTCAGTTCACTGCACAGAGGGTCGCAGCAGTCTTTTTTCTTTTTATGTCTCTGACAATGTCTGACTTCTACCTTTGCTCTCTGTAGCCGCTTTATTGGCTGCAACAATGAACATGTGTTATATATCACAATATCTGCCCACATCAGTGGTATAACTTAATTCAGATAATCTGTCTGTTTCTCATCAGTGCGCCTGGATTTTCAAAAAAACAGATCTGACAGTGAAGGCTGTTCAGATACAACACTTTAATCTGGAGGTAAAACTGTTGCTTATTTTTTTTTATGCTCTACACATTATGTGAAGTTATGCTCATGTAGCATATTTTATGTAGTATCATTGGAACATGTACATTGCCATAAAATTAACTGTGCTCATAGAACACTGTTAGATTTGCCCACAATACATCTTCGGGTTAAGCTGCTGTAAACTTTTGAACTCAAACTACTCAAAATGTCTAATCGTGCATGCTGCTAAATGTTTGCAAATAACCATGAAATAAACTTTGGAAATCTCTGCCACTGGATATAGTGATTTTATAATTCATCATGTAATACCATTGTGAACTCATATTTTTACACTTTTGGCCTCATTACTATGTTTTTCCTCCAGGCAACATGTTATTAACTTAAGGTAAATTCAATGTCCACTAGCAGGTATTAATGTCTTTATTTTTACGTCTCTATCCACTGAATTGCTTAAAACTGTTTTATTACCCTTCAAACAGCCTCAGTACCGACAAATAAGTTTGTATACAGATTGGTTAGTTATTGTATAGCTATGATCAATAATAACTGATGCAGTGGTGTACAGTATATGTTCTGACCTGTGGTAAAATCATCAGAGGGGTTGATCCTGGTGATGAAAGCTGTCTCTGACAGGTTCATCTCTGTTGCGATCTTCTGATACAAGTCATCAGTCAGCTCCTGTAGGAACGTCAAACATGCACAGAACACAAATATATTGTGCAGTGATATGTGATCTATTATA
>OMLP01019297.1:7705-19516 GCA_900302685.1 Spondyliosoma cantharus
CCCCACCCTCCGCTATCTGTCTCGCTCTAGCCTCGTCCACCTGGCACAAGCTCGCGTCTCGCATTTAGGTATCTGCGCTTTCTGTCAATACACCTGAAAATGAAAATGCATCTGCGGCACGCTCAAAGTGGATTCCTCTTTCTGTTGCCAAGAGTAGATTGATGACAGCATTACTTCCTCCCCCTAATGTTTACGCCGTTTAAAGTATCCTCTCGCTCTATCCATTTTCAGCGTTTATATAAAATTCTGACTGCCTTTTTTTTTATCGCTTGCAAAAGGGGAAGGATTGTAAGAGGGAAAAGGGAGGAAGAGTATCAGGACATGAAGAAAAACAAATGGGAGACAAAGGGAAAAGCACAACGAGCAGTAGAACCTACGGACTAAGGAAGCTCAATTGTATATTTCCCGATTATTACTCCTACACCTGGTTTTCAGGTGCCCCCTTGCCCCTCAGAACAGAGTTACAAGGGGTAGCGGTTGAAATCCCCCCCACCATGAAATGGGACAACCCTTCATACACGACGACCCTCATACATCATCAGTTGTCGTCCATGGCATGTTTTTGTTTTTGTGTTACTGAGCACAACCTTGTGGTAGTACCATAAGGCCATCTTCACAACTTTTGTCTTTACAACTTCATGCTGTCAGTGAAGTCCTAAAATAGAGCACTGATTCATTACTTTGCCACTAACTGGGCTTTACAGGCTAACGTTAGCAACTGGAATTGCAGCAACTTTGCCTCTGGACTTCAGTTAAAGCTGCTGTAAGTGATATATTTGTCTTAAAATAACTATTTAATAGCAATACATAATACCATATATTCAAACAGTAAACACTGTTACAAGGTGTAACCCATATCTCCTCCATCCCTTGCTCATGCAGCAAAAGAGAAAATAAATGTTCTGGTATCCCTGCCCACGTTATCCAATCAGGACAGAGAGCTCCATAAAGAGGCGGTCCTGTCTGCTCGTGAACACGTAGAGCGCGGGATCCTCTTGTTCGCTGCTATGGATGGAGATTACCGCTGCAGGTGCATGTGGCGACATAGATTAACTGTAAAACGAACAGGAAGTTAGCTAAAACGACGACAGCGCTAATAGCTTAAGTGCCGTCAAAGAGCGGGCACGCAACATTTGAAATACGTCAAAACAAAGGACTGTCATGCACAAACTAGCCGTGAAATTTGACGTGAGTTAGACAGCTAGTTAGCGGCCGAGACGTTAGCAAACATGTAGCGATTGTTTTATGCTTGTTGAAAATACATAATACATTTAGTTCAGTCTGAAGTGAGCGTCTGGAACAGCTCTGTTTGGTGGGGCCATATCCCCCTAACATTTCAGGCTCAGTGGCAGGGCCAATCGATGTACACGGATTGGGCCAAAGTCTCTCATCTGCACTGCCTTTTGGGTTTGTGAATATAGTAGACCGATACTAATTTAGTATCTAGCTCCTCTGTTCAAAAAGTTCTCCGGCCAAAACACTGCAAAAAGTTCTAAACTCAAAAGTACATATTGTGACAGTAACCTTTCATTTTCTGAGTCAGACCTTACAAGCGACCGGTAATGAGGAGTTAAAGTGCACTTGTCCTGCTTTCATTCTCTGTGAAGCCGCCATCCTCCCCTGTCTCCCTCCTTCCAGCCCCCTGGCCCTCTTCTCCTCTCCCGCCCTCCAACCTTCCTCTTGTCCATCCATTACTTTCCCTTCTCCTTCTCCTGTCCCTCTCTTTTACCCGTCCCCCTCTTAGCCCTCACCGCCACCACCCCCCATTTCCCTTTTCTTGCCCCTCTCTCTCGTTCATCAGGCCCTTTTATTGCCTGGGCTCTGCTCTCGGCCCCGCATATATCTGCATAGTAATAGGCCGTTAATTAGCTCGAGCCGGGGTGCCTGTGTGGAGATGGTCATAATGGAGTGGGCTTGGAGAGGGAGCTCACCTGGGCCACTTCTCAGGGCCTCCAGGCCTGGTTCAATAGCTTTGATTCATTTTGTGAATGTGCGCGCGTCTGTGCGTGTTTGTGTGTATCAGTGGAGTTTTCTGTTTGCTCTTTGTGAGTTAAAGAGTGTACGGGATGTGTCAAAGTGACTGCGGCAGAGTGTTTATTCATGTGTATTTGTGTGCATGCAGGAAGTGTGTGTCAGCGTGTGTGTGTTTGCGCTCCGCGCTCCTGATTAAGCGGCCCACCTAGCCCTCCTCTCTTTGCTGCACAAACAGGCGTGCTGCTGTTTAAGCCTTTGATGTTGGCTCCGCCAGCCCCCTCAGGACTCGGCGGGCCTGTAAAACCACAGTGTAGTTATTACCGCAGCAGCTGTAACATAAACCCACATATTATGCGCCACTCCCCCCTCCGCCGCCATCACCTTTCACCTCCGAACCTCTGATCCCGCCTGTCGGAAGGTGCCGGAGTCGGGGCCGTTCAGCTGCAGATGATGGAGTTCCTACTCAATGGGCGGTGGGTGGGTGAAAGTGTAGCACGGACTCGCGGCGGCAGACGCACAGACGTACACAGTATCGGCACAGATGCAGTAGGCAGAGCAGCCTGCAGGCGCGCACAGGTGGATGCACCGGCCTCACGCATTCTCATACAAACACACACAAACAGGTGCACGCACAGTCGGAAAGGAGCGCGCCGGAGACAGAAGGCGCAGACTCGAAACGGCAAATTGCGCCGCCAGCTATTTGCATACACTGTTACAATATTAGAAATTTGCATTAAAAAAGAGCTTTGGAATAGTTTAATTGAGCATGCGGGAGGAGGAATAATGCATCTTTAAAGAGAGGAAGAGAAACAAATGGGGAGGGAGAGCGCTGGGGGGAAGAGTGGGACAGGGAAGAGAACTTGCGCTCCTCGAGAGCTGCTGAGGGAGAAGACGACTGAGAGGGAAAGAGAGATATAAAGCGGAGCGTTAGCGAACGAGACAGAGATTGTGCCCATTGTGTCAGAAATAATGCGTCCCACACAGCTGAAAGGTTAGCGCCGCAGCCTCAGGCCACCATGACCATTACAATATGAAAGGGCTGAAAGTCTGTGCAGTGAAAAGAAGCACTCCAGGGAGGGGACCGGCCCACGCTCTGAACCCTAGGAAGGGCTCTCATGTAGGCAGATCGTCCGCCTCGCCACCCGCCCGGAGACCGGCCGCACTCGGCAGCCACGTTGTCGACTTCCAGAGTCAGCAGTTTGGAGTAAACTTTTTTTGTAATGACATCACCAATTTGTTGATTTTTGTGGCAATAGTCCGTGGTCCAATTTCCAATGAGTGTGACCCGTTTTAATTAAACTGAGGGTTGAGACTCACAGACTTTTGGACATCGGCGTGGCAGGATGCAATAATATCGTATAATGAGTCTGAGTCCCCTGTCGAGAATCTAAACTTCTCATTCAGTTGCTGGACTTTGTAACTTAATGATGTATGCATTGTTTTATTGCTGCACACTTTGGAGCTTTATGGCATTAAACATAAAGAAGCCTATTTATAGATTGCGTAGCACAGCCCGACTGATCCGTCTTCTGTACAAAATCCGCATTAAAAAGAAACCTGGGAGGTTTGTTTTCAAACCAATCGGAGGTTTGAATCAGAAACACGCCTATAGTTGCTTCAAGCACTGATTAAGCTAGTAAAACTTCATGCTTTGTACCTTGAAATGGGTCACTGGCCTATTTCTTTGGGGTCGGCACATGTTAACATGGTGTGGCTAGCTTTAGATAAAAGATTAAACCCCTGATTAGAAAAGAATCGCAACTTTACCTGCGACTTTCTCGACCAGAATTAAATGATCGTTCACTCCTTTCATATACGTTTGTGCGGGTCCGTTGCTCGCATATCAACAGCTTTGTTCCATCGATCCAGCCTCGCTTAGAACAAAAGCTCGAAGAAGATGAAAAAGCCGTTTGACCCGGCTCTGCTGCGAGGCCTTGTTAAATAGCGGGGGATTTTATTGACTACATTGCAGCAGAGCAGCCACTTACCCTAGCCAGTTGTCCAGGCATTGACAGCTCTACTGTAGGACAAGTCTCCACTGCCCAGGTGACCCAGAGGAAGGCTACGATGTCAACACGGGCGACAGCTTCGTGCGAAGAAGTGTGTCTCAGCCTTGTCAGTGTGTGTTATTGCCGTCTTGGGCGCACATACAGGCACACACACAAATGTTGTGTGCACACATCCCTGCAACAAGAAATCGATGAACCCCGGGGTTAATAGTGAGGAGGAACTGGCTCACCAGCTCTGCTAACAAACATCAGACTGTTAGCATAACCTCAGTCCACCCTTCTCCCCATGGAAATCCACTGGCATTGATTATAAACCTCACACTGCAGCTCAGTCTAGTCTCACTAGCTTATCGCCGGCTGTATGAGGCCCCCATCACTCTGTCACTCCAATACAGCCGATTTAGGAGTTAACCCTCAGAAATCTGAATAAACCAAGGACAGAGGGACAAAGACGGAGCAAGGATTAGGCTGAAATCCAATTTAAAGTCAGCCTTTCCGGCAGCAGGGTGGCATTGTGAGCTCAGCGATTGTCCTTCAGTTAAGAGGACCTGGTTTTAAACTCCCGTGGTGGCTCATTACTGTGGTGTTTTTGCACCAAACTTGTTGGAGATCAAGCAAAGCTGGGTAGTAGCTTGTTAGAATAGGGCAGTATTCATGAAGTAGCTATAGACTGATTTATAGATATGTTTGATACTGATAAGGTAGCAACATGATGCCATTATTCAGTACAATAATTTGCTCAGCATAGCTTGATTTGACTCTAATATGTGAAGTATTTTGGTAAAAGATTGACTAATTACTAATTACTAAAATAATGTGTAGAAATAATAGTTTTAAAATGATGTCTAAGTTGTTTTTTCGTGTTGCAGACTTATCTTTGCAAGTTAGCATGCTAACAAGCTAGCCCCTAGCCACTAAGTTCTTCCTCAACAGGTGACAGTCCGATAGTAAACAACACCAACTTATTCTGAGCCGAATCAGCCACTATAACCGCTAGCTGCACAGTTAACTGAGCTAATTACTTAGCTACAGCTGCAGTTAGTGGTTACGATGGTGATATGATGCCCTCTATTTGGTTGAGTATGAAGTCCACAGGTGATCCATTCTTACATACCGTACCTTTAAAACGGAAACTGTGAAGGTGGATGCAGAGGTTCCCAGTCAGCTCTTTGGGCGGATGTGAGTCGGCAAGCAGACGCTGGGAGGGCAGGGTTGAGTGGTTGGAGGCCAGATTGGTCACAGTGACAACATTCGAGAGCGAGGACTGATGTAACATGTAATTATGGCTCGCTTTCCTTCAGCCAGTTAAGGGAAATTTGTTTCAGAAGTGATGTGAAGAGTACAAAGGAAGGACTCGTCCTAGTTGAAAGAGAATATCGGGGCTTTTTAGAGTTACTGAGCATCAACTTCTGTCAGGGTCTGCAATTATTGTTTGTTTAACTTTTAACTACTTTTCATCCTTTTGAAGCACCTTTACAGCTTACAATGGAGCACTTTCTAGGCTAGCAAAGACCTTGTGCATTAAGATTATGACAATAAAGCCCGGGTAGTGTTATGTAATACAGCACTGATATGGTTGAAGGTAGAAACTTGGACAAAACAAGTTAAGTTACACTTTTTCTGAACATGTTGAAGGATGGATGCTTGCTTTATTTATCCATTTTCATCCTGGAAATGAGGCTTTGCTGAATTAAAAAAAAAAAAAACTACTGAACAACTTTTAATTTAACTTCTCTATGTATTAAAGGTAAAGTAAATGCCTAAACCAACCTTTTGTTCTTGTACAACCTCCACTTCCGTTGTTTTTTTCCTGCTCGCCATGATAGCCTTGTTTTTAATCCATGTTTGAATGTGCATACATTCATTTTGCTTCCTCAACTCTGAAGAAGAAGGGGAAAAAAAACAAGTGTTATATAAAAACAGGCTTATCTTGGTCTGCCAGCTTAGTTCACTGTAAGCCTCCAAGCATGGAGAATAAGGAAGGAGGAGTGGATCGCCAAGGATTCTCTCCTGCTCTCTCTCCGCTGTGTTTTCCAGCGTCCGCCCTGGCCTCGCTGACAGCCGGAGTAAAGTCTTAATGCACGAGGCCGCAGTTACACTTGTCATTCGGACGCGATTTCTGCCGATTCGGCCGTGAACATTTGATGTCGTGCGACTGTGTTGATGCACGTGCGCGCTCAGGCTGTCGCCGTGCGATACGCATTCCCCGCTGCAGGTTTCCTTTTGATCTGTGTTGCCACTCTCCCTGTATTTTACCCGGCAACAGTTCTGCCGCAGCACATTGTACCTAATCTGTGATTATGAATTCAGGTCATAGTAGCCGGAGTTTCGTCAATGTGTTTTTATGCTAATTAAGGAGAACAATTAAGTAGTTATGAATGAAAAATAACAAAGTTTAACAAAAAAATTAAATGTCTTGATAGTGTCCTTGTTTGTCTTCTGGATGTTGCGTCACATTAGAGATATCAGAATTTCATTACAGGATTCTCGTGGAAAAAATGTTTTAATTTTAAATGTCATTGCGATATCTATAGAAAAGTAAAAAAACAAAAAAAACAAATGTCTAAATTAAGTTAAGTAAAGCAGTCAGTTTCCATTTTATGGAACGTTGAAAACCAGTGTGAAGATGCATTACTGCAATCAACTATGACGAAGGATTAACGCAGAAAAAAGATGCTTGGGGTATTTTATAATTATTAACCATGACTTATGACTTTATTGGATGGCTAGCTGCAGAGTGACAGGAAACAGGGTGAGAGTGAGAGCGGCCACGACATGCAGCGAAGGACCAAAGGTCAGACACGGTCCAGAGGACGCACCTCTGTACATTTGACAAATGGAGTTCCCAGAGTTCATCAGTAAACTGTTACATATCTTTGTCACAAGTGTTTGATGACCACATTTAAGGAATCATCCAAAAATGTACGTATCTCGGCCGATTATTGAGATTAGAATCAAAATATTTTATTCCCTAACATCAGTATCTGGCCTGACCTGTGTGACATTTCTACTGTGATATTTCATGTACTATAGAGCTCCGCCAGCATCATTGGTATCTAACCAACAGCAACATAACTGCTAGTTTGGAGTTAAATTCAGGCTGTCATTGTCTTTAGACAAGCTCAACAGGTCCATTAGGTCTCCAAACAAACCTTAGCGAAAGTTTTGTTTTTAATGAGTTATGAAAACATCATCATATGTGCATTATGGCTGAATGAGATTTATACATTTTGAAATAACATCATGAAAAAAGACGATTATATTATTTTGTAAGCCAGTGTGCGATGAGTGGCTTTCAACCTTGGAAGTTAGTGTTAACACAATTTTGATCGGTTCTACGTAGAGTGTGGTTTAAAAGAGTAAAACAAATAAAAAATAAATCTCATAGCAAAATGATGATTGGCCAATAGAGGAGTGTCTTTTTGTCATTTTCATTTTTTAAACATAAAAAACACGACTTGAGCAATCTCGTCCCAGGGAGGATTACGATATGTGATCAGATAAGCTTGTTAACGCTCTCCTGGGGAAAAAAAACTTGACTACGCTGTTTCCAAATTACCTTCATCTTCTAGTCTGGCATTTCTCTACAGCACTTTCTAGCTAATTAGTGGTTGGCTTATACACAGATACAGTTCCGTCTGCAATAAGCTGATACTGATGTATCTGTCTTGCTCTTGTTCTCTGGAATAAAAAAAGTAATTGCTGAAAAACTTTAACCTCTTCTCGCCTGCTCCAGGTGCCTGTCCTGCGTGAATGGAAACTTCCCCTGCCACTGGTGCAAATATCGCCACATGTGCACTCAGGACGCCAGCGACTGCTCCTTCCAGGAGGGACGAGTCAACACCTCGGAGGTGAGTCTTCGAGCGTGCACGCAAGCGTCGATGAGCACATGTATACATTTGCACACAAAGAAACGCAGACTCGGAAGCACACAACAGGAATACATTTACGAGTATCAATTCATGTGCGCACACTCACACACAAGTATGTATTACTGGCATAGTGATGCCAAGGGTGCAGCTGGGACCTGTACACCATTTGAGTGTGGGTATGTGCTTGTATGAATGAATGGTGCTCTGAGTGGCTCAGCAGCAGCTGTTGTACTCCAAGCAGCGCTGGATTTATTCACTTACAAACAAGTCGAGGTGAATGAGTATGCAAATGGAGGCGCACGCTACGGTCCCAAATGTTATATTTGCATGAAAACCCTCATCTATCCATGAGCCGACTCGCTTTCACAGTCCCTCTGTCTTAATCTGTAGCTCTCACTGTCTCACGCACAAACATGGAAATTCACTGTGACAAACACAAATACACTTTTGTGCTTTGAGAAAGTTGCGCTTGACACGAAGCCACCTTAACGTCGGCTTTGTCTCTATTTCAGGCAGAAGTTTGAAATCATTTGTATGCATGGCTGGCTAAGGTGAAGGCTAATTCAGATATTCTTCTTAATTTTTTCTTTACTTTTGGTCGTCTTTCCTCTCCTTTTTTTTACTTTCTGTCCTCTGACAACACATGTAACAAAAAATATTGTATTATATTATGTAATATATAACAATATTATTGTTTACACTCGGACTGTCACCTGTTGAGGTACAAGGTGACAAAGGGCTAGCTTGTTAGCATGCTAAGTTAAACACAATATGTAGATATATTTCAAGGTGCAATATGTAAGAATTGGCCACCTGTTGAATTCAACTATTGAAAACAAACAGGGGTCGGCATTTCACCAGCTTAAGTGCTAACTGCTGCTAACTGTAGCTACTTTTAGCTAGTAATCTCAATTAACCCTGCAGCTAGCATTTGTATTAGCTGACTCGGCTTGAACTGGGAGCTCAGAGCACTTGGATAGCATTGATCTTGTCTACTATTAGACTGTCACTTGAAGTGGCTAGAGGCTAGTTTGTTAACATGATAGCTACAATTGATATCTCTGCAACACAATACATAAACATCTTTAAATGTGCGTAAGAATTGCCTACCTGTTGATTTCAGTTGTTAAAGATAAATGGAGTCAACATTTCACCGGAGTCACCACAAACTGCTGCATACTGTAGCAGCCTTTAGCTATTTAGCTTGTTTAGCCATGTGTCTAGCGGTCAGGACCGGGAACTCGGAGCACCACAGGACCGCTAGCACAGGAAATTTGGATCAGGACGAGGCAGGGATAGCTATCTCTGCAATACGATATATCAACATCATAACATAAAACTATTACTTCTTTAAATCCTGTTGATAATTTCTGAATATTTGAATCTAAAATTCTCCCATATAGCACCTTTAACGTGTTAAATGTTGCACACAAATACAAGCCGCCCCTCTTCTCCTCTCTCAGCCACCCTTTTGTTGCCTGTACTTTTGCATTATTTCCTAATTCTTTCACTCACCGTTTTTTTTGTTTTGTTTTTTTTGCAGAAAACCATCCACGTTGTCACTCTTTATCTGTATTATTTTACGCATGCTTGGCCAATCACTTCACTCAAGACATTCAGTGTGTTCACTTGCATGGGTGGCTATCAAATCAAAAGCAGTGAGGTCTGTGTGCTTTATAATGTCTGTTAAAGTGGTAAATCAGACAGCAATTACAGGGCGTTTTGTGCAAGTTGTGTGTGTGTGTGTGCATGCGTGCGTGTGTGTGTGTGTGTGCGTCGACGGAGCGAAAGAAGGGAGGGAGGGGAGGTAACACTTGACTCCACACACCCTGTCATCACATGTTACACCCTCCTGTAAACACACCAGGCTGACATCC
This sequence comes from Spondyliosoma cantharus, assembly GCA_900302685.1. Lineage (NCBI taxonomy): Eukaryota > Metazoa > Chordata > Actinopteri > Spariformes > Sparidae > Spondyliosoma > Spondyliosoma cantharus. Next base: position 17,438 of record OMLP01019297.1, read on the forward strand.
ATCCTCCTCTCGTTCAGAGAGATGCACCAATCTGCCCCTCTTATTTTGTGTTGTTTCCTGTTTGTTTTTTTAGTTTTTTTTCTATCTCTCTGATGCACTCTGTCTTTTTGGTGCAGGCGTTGCCATGGTTACCAAGACACTTTGAATGTCAGGGGGGTTTTGCTGAATTTTGATAGACTCGCACATGCACACACACACACACACACACACACACACACACACACACGTACACACACACACACACACACCAGTGGCATCGCCACATCTTTCCATGGATTATTGTTATTAGCGCGGCAGACAGCGGAGTGACAGCTGTGGGCTTTTGTGACAGATGTTTTGATGCATCCTCGCGCACAGTCCCTGTCAATGAATAGGTTAATGTTTTGAAGGGATGCATATGCGTACTTGGGCCAACAGCGGTGCTTTTGTCGTCACACATTTATCTCCTCTAGCCTTGATTTTGCTCCAATTTGCCAGTTCGTAGCCCCTGCTGAAAGCAATATTGCCCATCTCCACTGCCTGAAAAAGTTTCCCCCTGTGTCATTAGCAGTAGGTTGCCAAAGTGATTGAATTCACACTACACTGGTTATCTTCCCAAAGGCATTTGTCATATTTCTTGAAGCTGACTTCACTTCGTATCTGATCAAATTCATGGCGTCTGCGAATCCGTTCCACAGGTTCATCACAAAACATAAACACCTTTTTTTTTTTTCCCTTCCACAAACAAACAGCCTCTAATGTGTAATGTTTGCCCTCTTAAAGTAAATATAATTCTCCGTTGTCACTTCCAGGAGATGTAAACGTATATAAATCAGCTGTGTTCTGACAGCGGATATGCAGAGAGGCATATTAGGGGCGACCAGGCAGAAAATTGCCAGAGTCGGAAGAAAACACTTCGAGAAGGCCACGGACAGAAATGTGTATAAACACAAACAATGAGAGAAACGAACAGCAGGACAAACAAATTTGCCGCGCTCCAATGAATGCATTGGGGACGGCTGGAGCCGAGCGGGCCTGCGCCGGGCCCGGAGTTCAGTTCAAATGGCTCCAAATGGGAAGAATAAGACAATAATAAAAACCAGCAGAAAACATTATTGAAAAAACAAACAATCACTTTGGTTTGCATTTATTTTCCTGTCAACAAGCTCGTCCGCTGCAAGCTGCTCGCTCGTTAATTAAGTCGTTGCTTTTTTATTTTTTCTTCTCCGGATACTTCATGTCCCACAAATGAATTAATGCAGCACATGATTGACGGCAGAAACAAAATGGCTGCCAATGAACAACCCCAGATGGGAGCTTTGACAGGACGTGACTTTTTTTTTATTTTGTCGGCCTGTAAAGCGCTACAGCTCCAACAGTTTGGTCGTCAGTCCCGTTATTGATGACATCCTTCACATGATGTTGAAAGTATCGCGTACTGATGCTGCACAAAACTGAGGAGAATCAAAGCCAAGTAAATAACGAGAACAGTAGTTACTAGATGTGGTAACACTTTCTGTTAGGGCACGCAATACATATTAACCATTAACTAGCAGCTTGTTAGCATGCATATTTGTAGCACAGTGACTATTTATTAGTCATTACAAAGCAATTATTCATGCCAGTGTTAAAGGCAAGAATAACCAAACCGAGAACAAGTCACAACCAAGACCAGAGAGTATCCAGGCAGGACCAAGACTTTGAGGGGTTGAGAGCAAGTCGAGACCAAGACCAAGAGCGGTGTGAGTCACTCACGGGATGACTCAAAATCAGATGCGGAACCTACGAACCACAGGTACTCCTAAAATCGATTGATTGTCACATGAGACAAAGACAAGAGCAAGTAAAAATGCAGTCGATTCTGAGACGAGACCGGTACCCTCGAAAAGAGCCTAAAAACCAGTCATGAGACCAAGACCAGTCCCGGGTACTACAACAGCACTAGTAAGTAAGGCAGTTGGTGTACATTAATTATGATCTTACTATGCATTATTGAGTATGAGCCTTACAAGGTGGTAGCACCACAAGAGTCGTCAGTCTCCCTACGTATTATAACCCTTAATAGATATGGCAAAAAAAAAAAAAAAAAAAAAGACCAAA
>OMLP01019299.1:0-35279 GCA_900302685.1 Spondyliosoma cantharus
TTCAGCTTTTTTGCCTTTTCACCTTTTTAAAATACTAATCTTTCTGCCTGTTCAGCTTCTTCATACATTCAGCTTCATGTTCAGCCAGAGAAACTGTTCAGCTATCAAAATGTTCAACTTTTTAAGCTCTTTTCCAGCCCTCTTACTCTTCAGCCTTTCAGTCTTTTCAGCTTTTTCAGATATTCATCTATCTGCATTTTCAGCTCCTTCAAACATAACATCATGTTCAGCTATCAGCTATCAAAATGTTAAACTTTTTAAGCCTATTCACAGCCTATTACTTTTCACCCTTTTAACCTCTTCAGCTTTTGCAAAATTCAGCTTTTTCTGCAAATTCTTGCCTGTTCATTCTTATAGTTTTATGCATTTCTAGCAAGTATTTTCCAGTCCATTCAGCAGATTTCCGAAATCACTTCAGCCATTAGCATTCACACTTTATTTTCGCAGGAAATGCAATTTTTCTAGTTCGAATATAAACTCAGAAATGCATATATCTTTTATCAATAACTGAATACATAAGCTTTTCTCAGAGGAAAAGAAGAAGAAGAACACTGTTTGAAGCTAGAAAGGTGGCAGGGTCCGCCACATATAAACAAAGTAAAACCATAAGAAATTGTTTGGTTTTTTTGTCCTTTTTATGATCAATTTATTTATCAAAAAGAGTTTATTTATTTAGCCTGTTTAGGCATAAAGAAATCAGTCAATGAAGATGTTTTTCTTCTGATTAAAATATCTTCCCCCAAACTACTACTATTTTATACTTTCACACCTCTACATTTATTTGCTAGCTCTATTTACTAGTTACTTTGCAGATTTAAATGATTCTGTGTTGACTGGCTATTACTTGTGACATCTAACCCATCACATAATGTTTTGGGCGGGACACTGAGTAGGGAGAAGATGATAAAAGATTTTATCGTGGATTGCGATAGAAAACGATAAGTTGATTGTGGTGTATTTTCATAATTGAGATATCGTAAATCGATAAAATAGTAAATATCCTCACATGAATGAGTTGAAAAAGTTGTCAAGCTCGCTGACGCACAGTCCTATATTGGTTTCCTGATTTATTTTGAAGTACCTAAGCCTGTCACTACGGTTGAAGACATTGTTTGCACATTTATCTCCCATAAAAATGCTCAATCAGATGTGTTTAGATTCTACGCATTCCAAACAGTTTATTATAATATAGATGAAGCCACCCAACAGTTTATGATGCTGTTCTGTTTTTGATTTCTAGCAACAGTAGCGGAACGGCTGCAGTCAAGACATAGGAAGCAGGACATAGGAGCAGTTTGGAAAGTCAACATCCGTCAACTTGATTCATGCTCACAAAGGTGTGGTCCAGCTTTGATATGAGTTGAATCCATTCAGTCATTGCGCTGTTGTAGAAACATATTAGGCTCTTAATTTGGCACAGTTTGTATTCTAAGCATGGGGGAAATGCCACAACACATTAGGTGTAGACAAAATAGCAATACAGGAATTTATTCTGTAAATGTGACGTGTTCAGTCAAGCCAAGAGCACTTAACACAGCATGACAAGGTGCTATTAGCTACTTAAAGCATCCAGTAGGACAGGCCACAGGTGTGTACACACAGCTGTTGCTGAAGCTTTCAGCCAAAGATTAAAGCGTCTCTTGAGATGACTTAAGTAAGAAGCACAGAGCGCATAAAAGCAGTGTAGCTCACATAAGGATTATCAATATAAAATTTTAGAGTTATTACTGTCATTATCTTTGGTTTAAAGGGCGTCTCTGGTTATTAATCTAAAGACCAAAACAAACAATGTGTTAGTCAATCTTTTGATTTTCCTACTTTTACCGCCCTATCAATGGCTCTCAGCACCACACTAATTTTTACCTTTAGAAGACGTTGATGATAAAAAAAATAAAAATACTGCAAACAACTATACAACACTGGAGTTTGTGGCAAATGTTTCTAAATCAGGAATAAATGCTGTTTTGGGACTGTTTTAGCTGCAGACTTGGTGAGATAGTGAATATTTAAATATTTTTTAACCCTAACTCACAAGTGCAAAGTTGAGCTATTATGTGTTTTTGAATAGGTATTATTATTATTATTTTTTTTGTTTTTATAACAACTGAGCTCTATAATGGCACAAAGGAATTTAGCTATATCAAGCTCTGGATACACAGGCAGTACTTGTAAGGATGATAGATTCAGTTGTTGGTTTTAATCTTTTAATGGAATTTGTTGACATTAAGAGAAACAAATCACAATAATTAAAACTCCTCTGACTTGAAACTTTACTATTTGAGTACAGATAATATGTATCATAGTTATCTCCTCTATATTGTTATTTCTTCTGTTGATCTTTGTAACGACCATGTCTTTCCTGCTGTCATCTGTCTGTCAGGTCTCTCTCTCTTTATTGATCTCCACCCTCGGGTGAAGACAGAAGTAGAGGTTTGGATGCAGGTTGTATGTTGGCTGCTGTGCTTCGGCACGGTGGGGGCGCTCGTCGTGCTGCAGAAGGACCAGGTGGCCCAGCACGCCATCAAGCTTTATCGGGGCAAAGGGGCCACACACGGCCACAGCTGGGTGGCCAGCAACTGCAAGCGGCTGGTGGGTTTACTGCGTCAGAAGAATGTGGTTGTCAAGAAGCTGGCAGCCGCCGCTGATGCTGTTGGCCGAGACCGGGCCCTCTCAGAGCCTGAGAGGCACTTCCAGGTAGCAGACCGTGCAAAGGCTCTTTATTTGGATCATAATGCAGTGATTTGTTAGTGGCTGTTTAGCTGTATATTTATGGGCTGGTAAAGTACATAGTGTGTGAGACACAACATCTGTAAGTCTTCAGTGTGGTGTCTTTTTCTGTCTTTGTGTTGAGACGTTTCTGTTGGCACAAAAGTTCAACAATAATAGCCTCCATGTTCGTATTTCATAGTTGAGAGCCGATGGCCTGGTTAGATTAGAGCAGAAACTAACAATCAACTCAAACCAGAAGGCAATCGAGGCCCTTTGAATATTAGAAAATCCTTTATTGTAGGGGCTAAATCGTTAAAAAAGCCAATATATTTATATCACCTTCTCTAGAGCTTTAAAAACAAACAACTTATGTTTGGCCTTAACTTTATAGTAGCAAGAGCCACAGCCACAACTAAGTATGTAACTAAGTGTTTTCATTAATAATAATCAGTAGTTTATTTTTAAGATAAATTAATTAATCCAATGCCTTTTATGATATTCCAGAACACTTCTTTTAATGTCTTCAGATTGTTTATTTTGCTCAAATCCGAAAGACATTGAACTTACTGAGACAGAAAACAGGCAAAAGCAGAAAACACCCATTCATTGGAGAGGGGAGTTTATTTGGCACTTTTGCTTGAGACATATCATTTGTGGATTATCAGAATTTTCTGTCAATTGATTCAATTAATTAATCAACTAAATGTTTCAGCTCTTGATAAGGTTATGGCCAGACACTTGCTGGATTAAATGGCTTCTTCACAATAAAATCACTATAAAACATTCCAGCCCAAATCCAATTATTTTTCTCGAAATGTTCAGACTTTCTCAGACTTAATCCTTTCCAATCGATCTTTGATGAAGACATGAGACATATGACAAAAGCCATATATATACAGGAGCTTCAGTAAAAGAGGACGTCAGATATTTTATAGGTTAATGACTGAAAGTTGTCTCCTCGCCTGCGTTCAGGTTCACACACTGGAGGTTTTCCAGAAGGAGCTGAATGAGAGTGAACACCTGGTGTTCCAGGCGGTGCACAGCCTGCAGAGGGCGCTGCAGGGAGACTACAGGGACGTGGTCAACATGAAGGAGAGCAGCAGGCAGAGGCTGGAGGCCCTCAGGGAGGCAGCTATAAAGGTGAGCAGTGGTCATTCATGGAGACTACATCTGAGTGCAGGAGAGAGGATCTGATGCATACATAGAGCTGCATGTAACAGGTATTTTCATTATTAATGAATACATTTATTTTTTGCCCCTTAGTTGATTAGTTGTTTAGTTTATAAGTAAGGAATAGTACAAATTGTCCATTACAAGCTTAGAAGCATTAGAAGCAAAAAAATAATTTTATTAATTAGATATGAAAGCATCAAACATGCATTTTTAGCGAATGAGATTGCTCTGGGATTACCAACTCCAATACCATGTATAATTGTATGTTACTGGTCCTATGAGTGTATTTAGTGTGAGTTTCCTGGATTTCGTAACAGCCACACATGTCTCTGCTAACATGCCTTTCATTTCTAACATGCACCGGTCTGTCGGGTTTTGCTGTCACCGTTCAGGAGGAACAGGAGTATGTGGAGCTAGTGGCTGCTGAGAAGCACCAGCAGGAAGCTGTGAAGAGTGCTTTAGCCCAGAACAAGACCCTGTCCATGCTGGACGAGATCCTGGAGGACGTCAGGAAGGCAGCAGACCGGCTAGAGGAGGAGATCGAGGAGCACGCTTTTGATAACAACAAACAGGTAGCACATACCACGTGAACTGTTTTTCCATGAAAGCATCTTATCAGGACTTACCTTCATGCTCACTGTTGTCTAGATGAAAGGAGTGAATGTGGAGGCAGTGTTGAGAGTGGAGGATGACGAGGAGAGTGGAGGAAAGAGGAAGAACAAGTCCCGGCCAAAGGAAGTGGAGGATGACCTGGGACTGAGCATGCTCATTGACTCACAGAACAACCAGTATGTCCTGACCAAACCACGGGACTCCACGATGCCGAGAGCGGACCATCACTTCATCAAGGTCAGTTTGTCCCTCTAGGCTGAATAAAAAGTGGAAATGCTGCATTCATTTGTTTTGGGTCTTTAATCATGTTGTTTGCATCGTGTGTGCAGGACGTGGTGTCAGTGGTGATGTTGTCCCTGCCCTGTGGTTGGATTTGCTCTCTGGTCGGTCTTCCTCCCATGTTTGGATATATAATCTGCGGCGTCCTACTTGGCCCTTCTGGCCTCAACAGCATCAAGGTGTGTTTGCGTGTGTGTTTTGTTTGAAGAGTCTCACATTACTTTTTGTGCTGGTCGCTCATGTTGGCCTCTGTCTCTCTGCCTTGCAGTCTATGGTCCAGGTGGAGACTCTGGGGGAGTTAGGTGTATTCTTCACTCTCTTCGTGGTGGGACTGGAGTTTTCACCTGAGCGGCTTCGAAAGGTGAGCAACCTGCATAAAGGGACTTGTATTGTATATTTTCAGTAGCTCGTCCCTATGTTAACTTTTTTTATGTGACTTTTCTTGAAAATTGGCAAATATCTGTATTATTCCAACTTAAAAATATTCCCCCATCCCTAAATATTGTAGTTTTTGACCCTTATTCTTTTGTTCGATTTTTTTTAACAATAAAGCTGCTTCAAGTATTTAGTTACTAACATTCTTTCATAATTTGGGTGAATGTCAGTGTACTGTATACACACTCTGTGTGTGTCTTTGTGTGTAGGTGTGGAAGATATCAGTCCAAGGCTCGTGCTACCTGAGTCTGCTGATGGTGGGGGGTGGTTTGTTGTGGGGACAAGTCCTGCATATTCGGCCCACACAGACTGTCTTCATTTCCACTTGTCTGTCCCTGTCGAGCACTCCACTGGTGTCCCGCTTCTTGGCAGGAGGGAGCAGAGGGGAGAAAGAAGGTATGTATGGACGTCTGTGCCTAGAAATTAGCATAGATATGCATCATAGTGTCAACTTAGTCAAGGTCACCACTGAAACAAGTTGTTATTGGAACAAGGAACAAAGCTTTTGAATGCTGTGTCAGGTATATCTCATTCATCTGTTCAGTATAGTATATTCTCAAAGTGTCACTAAATAATGAGAAAGCTGCCTTTATTTAACTTGTATTCAGAAGCGCTATTAGCCAAGAAAAGGTGGCTATTCTGACAAGAGTCTTTTGCAGGTGATCTGGACTACAGCAGCGTCCTCCTTGGAATGTTAGTGATGCAGGATGTTCAGCTCGGTCTGTTCATTGCCGCCATGCCGACTCTCATCCAGGCCCAGAGTGGAGACTTGGGCAGGTCAGTGAGCATCTTTGTTGATGACGGTTCTCGGTCATCCAGGTAACAGTAATTCTAAGTGCTATAACGTAGGTAACTGGACATGTTTCATCTCTCTTCAGTGAAAAGTCTTAAAGAAACTGAACAAGTCCAGTTGCCTACGATACAGCACTTAGAAGGAACCTCTTTGTTCTTTGCATGTTTATATTTGTACACAGACAAACAACATATCTAAATCTGGTTTCCTTTTGTGAAACACAGCTTCCTATTGGGAAGTCTCCGTGTATTGTACCTCCTGGCCCAGGTCCTGGTCTCTCTGGCTGCTGTGCTGCTGCTGTGTTTGTTACTCAAATCATTCCTAATTGGGCCCTATTACAAGAAACTGCACGCTGAGAGCAAAGGCAACAAGGAGATCCTGGTGCTGGGGATGGCAGCTTTCGTCTTTTTCATGCTGACGGTAAAACTGTAAAACTTTGCTTTTAATCATTTAGTCCTCTCTGCTTTCCCCTCTTTCATTTCTCTACAAATGTTGTGCTGTGAAGAAGCCGTTTGTGTTGATTGTTTCTCTCGCTGACTGACACTGTAGGCGACAGACTTTCTGGATGTTTCTATGGAGCTGGGATGTTTCCTGGCTGGAGCTTTGCTCTCCACTCAGGGTCACATGGTTACGACAGAGGTCATGGGATGCATCGAGCCAATCCGAGACTTCCTTGCCATCATCTTCTTCGCCTCTATAGGTCAGATCCAACATGACAATTTTATGACAGCGCTCAGCTTCTGTACAGTGCGGCTTTACTCATCATGTGTGTGTGTTGGTGTGACGCTGCAGGTCTCCACGTGTTCCCGACGTTCGTGCTGTATGAGCTCACCATTCTGCTGGTGCTGACGCTCACTCTCGTCATTATGAAGGTAAAGACTTTTTCTCTCTTTCTACTCTTTCTCCCCCCTCCTGTTCACCTTTCAGACTCTCAATCCCCACTCTCTCCACTTCACTCCTCATTGTCTCCCAGTTCGTGATCGCCGTACTCGTGTTGTCAGCGATCTTGCCGCCGGGCTCTCGACACATCCGGTGGATCGTGTCAGCCGGTCTGGCCCAAGTCAGCGAATTCTCCTTTGTCTTGAGCAGCCGTGCACGTCGTGCTAGCATCATCTCCAGAGAGGTCAGTGATGACTAGATATATACATATTGACAGTTATTTTATTCTTGAAATAGTCCCTGAATGAAATTAGTTTTCTATTTTATTCCAGTTCAGTTAATGTGTTTCTCATTTGCTTTTCTCATCGCTGCTTTTTAATTTGCTGCCTTATGTTAAAAGAACTGAAATAAAATAACCCTAACCCTAAAGTAGGGCAGCAACTACTATTGTCATTATAGATTTAATCTATCAATTATTTTCTTGATTAATCAATTGGCTATCTGATCTTTAAAATGCAGAGGTCTGAGAGCCCCGAGATGGCATTTTCCAAAGCCTTGTAAAGTCTGACTAAAACCCCCAAAATATTCAATTTTATTCAATATATATTATATCCAAAATTATATAAAACACAGAAAAAACACCAACCATCACATTTGAGATGCTCAACCTTGAGAATATTTGCCAGTTTTGCTGGACTTATCAACTGCAATGATAAATTGTTTATCATAATTGTTTGCAATACATTTTATGTCACTTGACTAATCCCTTAATTGTTTTGACTCTACAATAAAGATCTTCAGCTGTAGTGCAAAAATGTTCATGATGACTGTACATTTGGGAAAATTGGTGAACAACGAGATGTCCTCGAATGAACCAAATAGAAACTGAATGATCTTTAACACCAGTACCGCTCTCTGTGCAGGTGTACCTGCTGGTTCTCAGCGTCACCACCCTCAGTTTGCTGCTGGCGCCAGTGCTCTGGAGAGTCACTACACACAAATGGGTTCCCCGGACTGAACGCAAAACAATCACATGACCAGAGCGCCTTCAGGGCTGAAAGGTTATTGATGTGACTCTAACAAAGCTGAAAGAAGCAGAAGTTTTTTTTCATACTCTTTGACACTCAGAAAGGCTGTCATCGTAATGCACACAATAACATGACACTGCCTTTTGGACCAAATCTTCCTCTTCTTCTTCTTCTTCTTCCTGAATTAACACACTCAATCTACTGCTTCATGGTCCTCATCAGCTACACTTTGATGTCTTCAGAAATGCCTCCTTCAGACTGTTATAAGGTCTTCTGCTAGCCATGTATATCAACTGTTACATTTCTCTCCATGACCTGCTCCTCCACAGTGTTTACACATAGCCACTGATACTGTGCAACACAACCTAAAATCATCTCAGCTAATATCTATCAAAACTTAACCTCTTGACTATTTTAGCAAGAATCAATAACCCTTGCAACTGGGCCTCACACTGTATTTAGCCGCTCGCAGATCACGTGTTGCGCAGTTGCGCTAATGCGTAGGGATACGGAGGTTCTACGGTTGAGAAAATGTAGTGCCAAAAGAAAGGGCGGTCTGATGGCGATGTAAAGCGGGGTGAATTTTCTCTATACAACGTGCACTTGAACTGATATAGATTTTTTTAGGTGGGCCTTGTTTTAGGTGGTTAGAATTCGCTTTGTATCTGGACTCCGTTCACTGCAGTACAAAGCTGAGCATCTGGGCTGGAGCGACGTGACAGTTTAGTAGAGAAGCACAAGTAATTTCCACGTTGCGGAACAACAGATAATTTCTCTCTCCGCTGTCTGTGTGAATGATTTTGTTATCATTGTTTTTCTTGTTTTCTGTTTTTTTTTTTTTTTTTACTTCATCAGTTGACTCTGAACTTTCAAACCCAAGTTTTGTCTATTCCTTGTAACATCACAGTGACCAAATCTGACAGTTTTACTTCATGTTTACCTTTTCCTTTACAAGTAAAATGGGGAGAATGTTTTGCGTCATTCAAATTTGCCAAAATCTTCCATACAGTTGACCGTCTCACATTATAACATCTAGATTATTGCAAATTGCAATTTTGCATTCTTACTGAAGTGCAAACCCTCTTTCTGCAGTATTTATTAGAAGGTACTTGTAGTTTATTTTAATCATTGTACTACTGTGAATTTATCTGTGATGACAGTTTTAGAGTTGCCTAAAAACTACAATAACTCCTCGTACAAAGACTCCAAAACAAACTGTTTATATTTATTCACTTTCTCCATTCAGCTGTATGTAATCCCCAGTATAGCACTCAATAGTGAAAAGTAAGAAATGAAGATAATTAAATATTAGCAGCTCACACAGAAAACGGTCATCAGAATGTATTTACTGATGTTCGATTTAACCCTCCTGATGTCTTCGGGTCAAAAATTACCCAAAACTGTGTTCAACAGCAGAGAAAACGCCTTAAATGTTTTTAAATTTGATGACTTTTCCTTTTATTCATATTTTCGGAAGTTAAAATCACAGTCACAGAATCAGTTACAGTCTACAAAAAACACACACAAGAGACACACACACACACACACACACACACACACACAGTGCTGATTGATCTCAGACAGAACAAACATTTTTGTGGTGCAGGTGTACCGTCACCTTTCCACGACCCCATACACAACTTTCAAAGTTCAAACTGTTTCAGACACAGCCATCAAGGCCCTGTTTACTAACACTTCTACATTCAGAGTGTAAACGTGCTGCAGATGACAGAAGAGAGGTCTGGGACAAGTGGGTGGAGCGGCTGCTTGTTCTCCTGTATTGGTCGTAGTCGCCCTCTCAGATTGCCTTGGTGGTTTATGTTGTTTACATTTGACTATTATTGGAAGCGCCTTCAGTGAATTGCATTCAAAACTACTTCCTGCGCATTTGTGATACTTTCTTGGGCTCTCATCTCTTGATAAAAAAAAATAGAAATATTGTTTACCACCTTTGCAGTACCTATATAAAACATATATAACAGCTGTGTTACAATAAAAATGCAAAATGGATTTGGCATTAAAATGACATGAAATTGCTTTATTTTAGATCTTCAGTGAGGGTGGGTCATTCTTGACCCAGAGGACAAGGGGCGTATACAGAATGTTAAGACAACAGGAGGGGTAAAAAGAAATCCTGCATTAGTTACCATTGAATGTCAAACTGACCATGTGCCTGCTAAACACTGCTCTGCACTAAAAAACAGACTTCGAGGAGTGTGATCTCAGAGAGAGAGAGAGAGAGAGAGAGAGAGAGAGGTACATGTCCTTGTGTGATCTTCCACATTGTGCAATGTAACTGTGTGTGTAGTTGTGTTCATGTTACATTTAATGTGTAATCGTTTGACCTTTCCTGCAGTGCATTAATGCAGAGGGGTATGTTTCTTTACTTTGTGTAGTGGATTGTGTTTACGTACTCGTTGTTGGTCACCATGACTGACACTTCCAGGCACAAAGAAATGCTGTTTCCATCAAAATGTTTGTGTATTTTTAAATTGTAATTCTTTTATTTATTAAAAAAAAGAGCTATGTTATAAAAATATTGATCATTTGTTATTAAAACTCTGGTTCAGCTCTGTTGCATTATAAAAATCAACTTCAGTCACTGTTAACACAAAAAACTACAAAAGAGAGGGACGCTTTGAATCAAATCTATGGTGTTTTATTTTACAGGTGTCAGTATGAGTCCTCTAATCCAGAATATGAATATCTCCTCATGAACCCCTTATTACACATTACAGTTAAACTGAAGTTATGAATTGTTCAACCAAAAAGTGCCTGTTCCTTTTCAGATTGTTTCATTTAAAGGATCGGTTCAGTATTAAGTATTTCACAAAAAAAATGTCCCTTGATAGTTATAATGCCAGTTCCAAAAGAAATGGGACATGATTTTAAAAGATCAATGAAGTTTAAGAAGTCAAACATATACTGTCTTTATACTGTTTTCACTGTGTATATGTCAAAAAGGATTAACAAACAAATTAATGTGTCATGCAGCATCCCAACCTTTTTGGAATCCTGTTTATGTTGGACCATTTCTCTACACTATATGTACCTTCTGATGACGGCAGCATTGTATTTGCATTGATCTTTCAGCACTGAAACCAAAAACAAAGAACCTGACCAATGGACATATCACATCATGTGATCAACCTGTTAGCTATCACACAGCAGAACAATCTTTTCAAGGAAAACGTCTGCCTGACACGTGTCTGTGTCATGCACATGCGAGCACACCTGCACTGTGTAAGCTGTTAACACCCAAACTCTGCAGTCAGCAGATCTGTGAGAACCCTCATCGTCATTATCATCCTATTAGCAGGGGCTGCCAATTACAAATACAACAGACTGTACAGGAATAGATTTTTAGAAGTGCTTTTACAACAGCTTTATGATAGAATAGTTTTGGTTCTGTTAATCTTAATCATATAAATCTTGAGCTCATCAAATACTCTTGAGACCAAACAAAAATTTGGAATGAGACTTTATTTAGAAATAGTTTGTAGTGACATAATAAAAACATGTTCTACAGCGTGTCTTTAATCCCAAATCCACCTCAACAATCTTGTGTGTTCCCTCTGACATTCACAAAATGATATTGTATGAAGGGAGGAGAGGAGGAGACAGACACATGTTAAGTTTGTTAGCATACATCAGGCTTCATAACAATAAATATATGTATAGATTAGATTATTTCTTTGTTATGGTGAAACCTGAAATGTTGGAGACAAAGAACTCCATGAATCAATCAGCTAAGCGTGACAAGATCATCTTAATGAAAGCAACACATGGCACCGAGATTCACAACATGGGGCTATATACTGTTGGGTTAAGTTGAATACGAGTTGTTTAAAGGCTGTTAGATAATCATCATTATTGATCTGCAGGTTCTGTTTCTCATTTCGTTGCTTTGAGGTAGAAGATGACTTTCCCCTCGTAGGGGTCGTGGATGTTTTGGTAGCTGATCTTGTCGGAGACCACTCTGCACTGGATCTTGGCGGACATTGCTCCGACCAGGCTGAACCGAACAGCCACCAGCGGGTTGATGTAGGTGGGCTGGGAAAAAAGGGGAAAGAAGTCAATGCAGACTGTTGGTTACTAGATTTTTGTTAATAAACTTAAAGGATAAGTTTGTCCTTTTGGGAAGTAAACGTATATGCTTTTATGCCAAGAGCTGCATGAGGAGAGTTTTAAATGTGTAGCTACAGCTAGCAGGTGATTAGCTTAGCTTAGCAAAAAGGATGTAAACGGGGAGAAAGCTAGCCTGACTCTGCTCCTTCTAGTAGCACCTTTATATTTGGTTTACTCAATGCAAAAACGTACTATATTCACATCAAGTTTACGATGTTTGTAAAGTTGACACCACTGGATAGTTTTGAGGATGTCTCTTGTGACAAAACCTGGTTTCTTTAATGAGACTTCTGGACAATTCCAGTCGTGTTTGTGGCCACGAAAACCGGTATTTTAAGGCAGAACATGAACTTTTCCCAACTGTAACCAAATTGTTTTTATACCTAAACATAACCGGAGCATAAGCACAGCCTTGTCGCAATAGAAAAATGAACCTAAAGAAATGTAAGTTGCAACATAAACAAATGTAAGGTTTCAACATATCCGTTTGCAGAAAATGTACATTGCCAACATTTATTTAGGCGATAAGGTTGGATAGGCAGATTCTGTTTCCTTCAAAAAGGTTTCCTTCAAAAAGGCAGGCAAAGAAAGTTTATTTAGGGATATGCACCCCATGACAACAGTTGAAAATGTACGTATTTGTAGTGCAACCTCACCTTCACAGAGCACATTTTAATGATCATGTCATTTTTCAGTGCTCGTGTGATTTTCTTGCTCACCTGTGCCAGTCGTCCGTAGTAAGGGAAGTAAGACAGATCCATCACTCCTCTGTTAGGGAAATACTCGATTTTGTCCACATTGGCTTGTCCGCTCTAAACAGACACACACGCACGCACGCACGCACGCACGCACACACACAGTTTGTCATATTTAAAGGCACATTCCACCAATTACACTCTGAAGATCAGATTTCTCGTCACAATTACTACTCAGCCAGCGAAAACAGTAGTAATGTCTCATGTTAGCCTGGAGGAGCATTGTTAAACATGAGAAAATAATCTTTTGTCTGTTTTACATGCTGGTGTTGTTGAGTTTGAAAGACATCGATGTTTAACAGGCAAGGAGGGCCTAATAAAAAGAGTTGCATTATGGGAAATGTAGGATCCAGAGTCAAAAAACACAGTGTTTATTGGTTTCTGGTGATTATACACTGATGAAAAACATAATTCTGACCTTTAATACATGCTGTTAAAATCGGCTAATGCTCACCAGTACAGTGCAGTTGACGTATGGGGGAAGGTCAGTGTGATTAGAAGGCAAGAAGCTGATGATCTGCAGAGACAAAACAGCATATTTATCATTTACAGTAATGCGATTTATTGTTTTGAAGCGCTGCACTATTAAAGATAGTATGATTTAAACGTACTCTGTTCATCTTAATGATGACACAAGGCATGGAGCAGTTGTAGCCAAAGGTTGGGTCCTGGAGTCCGGAGCAAGCTCCCAGCATGCTTTGCGTGAAGGGACAGGCCCACTTGGTGTGGTTAGGGGCGGAGAAGGTGTTCTGGATGAAGTACTTCCCCTTGGTGCAATTGAACTGGTTACATCCAAGCTGCTTGGAGTCATTGTAGGCTGAAGGAGAGAGACAGAGCACAAGATTTAGATGTTTTGAAGATTGTTGAATATTATATAAAATGGTGACGTAAATACTCACGCTCCAGGAACTTGTGGAGGATGTTGGTCATCTTCATCCAGCTGGCCTTGTCTGATGAGTTGTAGTTGATTTCAACTTCTTCCTCTCCGTAAGTGTCCGGCCACACCATTACCCCTGAGTAGACAACAAAGAGAGAGTGGGTTACAAGCTGCTGTGGTTTAATTCAAAATGTCACCGTTCTTGCTGCAGTTTCTGATGTGTTACCCGGCGATTGTAACCGGTCTTGATAGTCGGGGGCGTATGGATCCAAAGTGTACATGAGGGTCCAGATGGCCAGACAGAAGAGAGCCGTCATCACCACGTAGAAGGCCACATAATACAGACTGATGTACACTGTGAAGGAGAGAGATCAGCACAGGTTTTTATTGATACACACAGACAGATGTGTGATGTTTATGGCTGCACCAGCTCTCTGTGCCACATCTGATGTTGTACAAAACAGTTTTTGATAGTTTTCAATGATACAGAGGAGAGTTTGGAGAGTGTACGTCTGCACTGGCAGAGGTCAAGGTGTCCTCTGTTGATATGAGTTTAATCTGATCGTAAAATCAAACACGAGAAGAAAAAAAAAAAAAGGCAAAGCTTTTCACAACAGCAGGCTTATCTCACTCTGTGCACATGCTGCAAACGCACACCTCACTGTGTGATAACGAAAGGGCAGAAAAAAGCATGCACAAATATACACAGTTGTGTTCGGTATATCATCTAGTAACTAAGGAGATTTACTACATGTATTTCCAGTTATAGATACTTTATAGATTATAGATACCATTGCAGGTTTGTATTTCTCACAAGTCGTCACATCTGACTCAATGCCTTACATAAACACACAACTTTCAAATTATCTTTGCACATTGCAGCTTGCTTTAGATGATGAATCTGTACATTCTTTTGTCACTATTTTGCTAAATTAATCCTAATCGGTTTTTAATTTTGTGCATATTAACCTCCACCACAGAGGTTCTATTTTACCCCGTGTCAGTTTGTTGGATTACACAAAAACTACTGAGCGGACTGGTCACATTTTTGTTAATTTCTCGGGGAATAATGCAGAGAACTTAACGAAAAAATCTGCTGTATTTATGCTGCTGGTATCTATAAGTGAGGACAATTTTAATGTTGGTAAAGGGGCTGTTGGGCGATTGCGGAGGTATGCGCTCTACTGAGTGTGACTCTAGTTTAATTATACATTTTTCTTTTTGGGGGGGATGCACTTTTTTATTTCTTGTGAGTACCCTCACTATGTTTATTGTGATGCACCAAAACGCAAATTCCTGGTACTGTATGTGTAAACCTACACAGCAATAACCCAGATTCTAATTCAGATATATGAAGATCTTATAAAACATAAAGCACTTTTACAGATTAAACTAAAATCATTCAAAACACTGAGCACTAGCCACTGATTTGAATAATTAAGCCAGTTGTGATCCATTTAAAGGTCATTATCAGTTGTTCAAGATGGACAAAATAACATAAACCAAACTGGCAAAGTTCACGATATTTGATTTTGTGGACATTAATTACATAAATCTTTTATTTTTTGTATTTATTTCATTCCTACCCCATTTCTCTGGGGTCCTCCCCATTAAAGTCCCTTCGTCTGAGTTCCAGACAAAACGGCCGAAGTCTTCACACCGCTGCCCACAGGTCCTCTTCTCCTTCAAGGCGGCCATGATGACGCTCTGTGCTGACCAGGATCCACAGCAGACCTTCTCTTTCTTTTACTTCTCTTCTTCTCCCTCACTCAAAGTACAAACTGTAATATGTGTTTTCCCCTCTCTCCTGTCCCTCCCCGAAGATTTAGAGGCACTTTCTGGTTTGTGCTAATGTCTCGTCCCCTGTTACATTCTCTGTCACGATAAAAGCTAAAAGTCACTCCCTGGACGTCGCTCCAGAGTGTGATGTCTGCGTTATCTCATATTCACTATTTATAAGGCCAAGATAAGGTGGGCAAGCTGAAGGTGGGGAAGGTGAGGTGGGCCAACGTAAGAAACGGGTAGGAGATGACGTCCTTTCACTCCTTGGAGGAACCTCAGGATCACCTTGAACAATCAGGCCAGTTGGTTGGCGATGACAACAATCAAGCTGAAAGACTGGACATGATTTACTGTGATTTACCTGCCAAAGAGCCAATTTGGTGCTTGGACAAAAAAAACCTTGAACCTATGAAAAAAAAAAAAATGGGTGAAATCTAGAAATTGGTCGTTGAAAAAATTCAATTTAGAGTGATTAATTCCCATCAGGCACCAGCTGGGAACGACAGCAGGTCAGTCTGTAGGGCCTTGGTTTGGGAAATGAAGCGACCTCACCGTTTTAAAGAGAATGATCAGAGGAAAACAGAAGCAAGACTCTGTAGCCACGTTTGTTTTGTGACAGAATACGTTTCAAATATTAAGGATAAGGATTGTAGAGACAGATAACTTTTAAACTTTGCAAAACAAGACCCGAAGCATCGCGTTGAACCGTGAACACTTGTATATTACTCTTGTTTCTCTCAGTCACAGAGGCTGTTGTGCCGCACTCTCTCTCCTCTCTGCATTCCTGTCATTACCAGCCCACTACAAATCCAACCACATGTATCCCTCCTTCCCCTCTCTACGTCTAATCTCCATTTTCTGTCTCTCTCCTCTTTTTCATGTTTCCTGAGTCTTTTGTTGTTCGTGCCCTCTCGCCTCTTCTTCAGCGTGCACATGGGTTAGCGCAGGATAAAGCCTCACAGACTGGATAAATCCCTTTGGCGGATGGTGATGAGTCAGGTAGATCTCTATGTGTGTCTTCATGTGTGTGAGGGGGAAGAGAAGGGAGTGTGTGGCTGTCTGCAGCTCTGGAGGAAGAAGACATTCACACCACATCTCGTTCTTATCTGGGAATTGGATATAAATCGTCTGCTTCTTCCTGCTATCTGTTCATCCCAGCTGTCTGTTCTCGAGGTTCACCTTCTCTTTGTAACTTGTACTAAATCTCACACATTTCTCCCTCCCTCCTCCTCACTCTTTGACTGTCACCATGGATATTGGTGGCCTGACGACAGTGGTGGCCAACTCTGCCTACATCTCTGCCCGCGGGAGCCTCGATGGCACTGCCAACCCTGCATCCAACCGAGACAAGAAGTACCACTGTCGCCTCAAGCTGCCTCACATCACAGTGTGCGAAGGCCTGCGGGAGACCTTAGACCTGGGCTTCCAGACGGTCTGCGTGGAGCAGCCCATCGGCAAACGTCTCTTCCGGGAGTTCCTCGACTCCAACAACGAGTACAAAGGCCCCTGCCACCTGTGGAAGGATATTGAGGAGTACAACATGGCTGAGGATGAAGATCGAGTCAAGAAAGCGAGCAAGATCTTGTCCCGGTACATGGAGCCTGGCGCCAAGTACTTCTGCCCATTCCTCCCGGAAAACGGCATCACAAAGGTCAAAGAGAAACGCCATGAGCCCGGGGACGATCTTTTCAACGAGACCATGGACAGTGTGATGGACTTTCTCAAGGAAGTGCCCTATACTTTCTTCTTGGAGAGTATGTATCTGAAAAGGTTTCTGCAGTGGAAGTGGTTAGAGATGCAGCCCATGGGAGAGGACTGGTTTCTGGATTTTCGCGTGTTGGGGAAAGGGGGTTTCGGGGAGGTGTCGGCCTGTCAGATGAAGGCCACGGGGAAACTGTACGCGTGCAAAAAGCTCAACAAGAAGAGGCTGAAGAAAAGAAAAGGCTACGAGGTAAGGGCTCCGATCATATCGTCCTTTCTTATCTGGGAGGGATAATTCTGTGGACGCAACAGGAGAGCAGTGGTTGAAGTTTGGAAACACGAGTCATGGTCTAGTTTGTATCTACGTAATCCTGTCCCATAAACAACAGCTGGCAACTAGATGGAGTCTTGCAGACACCGTTGGGCACCTTCGGCTTATATGATTAGTACCCTCAGCATTAGAACATTTTGATCTCCTTACAAAGCGCCAATCCCGCCCTGTTTATAAATGGAGCAGCTCTGGAGTAGATTTCTTAATCTTCTCCTCGGCACCCAAAACAAAAACAATAACATGATTATAACTTCACTTTCTACTCCTTTCAAAATATTGCTAAAATTACACAGTTTTCATTTATTTATTGTGCACTGACAGATTGAACAAAAGGTTTAAGATTTGCTCTTTGTGTGATTCTGCTTATCAGACTTGATACTTATGATATGATATGATATGATATAGTAATAGAAGTCTTTATTAGCTCTGTATAGGTTTAACTGTTGGCTTTGGAAGAAACAAGTTTTGTTTAGATGCAGTGTTATATCTCACATGGGGATAGATTTGACACACAAGACGTTTTTCTTAAGATTTTCCCTTATCTTTTTTAAAAGTGTAATTGATGGGGCGCCTCAGTCGGTAGAGCGTGCGTCTGAAATGTGTCTTCAGTGCAGTGACAACAAGGTTCAAGTCCAACCTGTGGCCCTTTGCTGCATGTCATCCGCCTCTCGCTCATCTATTCCCTGCGACTCTTCAGCTGTTCTGTCCAAACCGCCATGAAAAAGGCCACAACAAATAAAAAATAACATTTAAAGAAAGCGAAATTAATCGAAAGGAAGGGATTACATTTAAATGCAATCAAAGCTGTAATCTGAAATCTGACTTCCTTGAACAGAACTCATGAATACAAAGTTACCAATTAGCAAGTGTCAGACTTCCAACCATCATGACGCCTTCAGAGAGCTGAAACTCAATAAAATACATTGTACACTACTCTTGTTATAATGCACAAGCCAAAGCCTGAAAATGACCTTCATTGGCAAGGAAATTAAAAGTTAATTACAAGGAAATCTAACTTTTCTTTGAGAACCGGGAGCATTTTGCAGCTGAGCCGCCATCTTTGTACGAGATGACTTCCAGAAGATGAGGCCTTTTCAGTCCAATAAGAATAACACCTACACCAAAAAAGTTTCTAGCTTTTGTAATTAGTTTCTGGTCATGTGGCCAACTCATAGTGTTTCTCCTGTCTGCGCTGACCATGAGTTCCTGGCAGTTCACTTTTCTTGGCTTGGGGAATGTTTTAAGATAATAAAACCTCCATGGATCAAACATTCTTAATAGAAAGTGTCCAAATTGATCTTGTTTGCAGGTCAAGGTGTCTTGTCGACAGTTTTACAGATGTCTGTTTAATTATTGTGCTCTATGGGGAATTTTTCACTGCAATACCACAAGTGGCCACTGGGAAAAACTGGCAGCAAGGTTGAGTGCTGCCACTGTTCCCAGGTCTTAACAATACATTCATGTCATTAGCATGATGGTACACATCTACAATACATCAACATACAATACACAACATCTCTAATGTGATCCAAACTTTCTGTAGTAACTAGTGTTGTACTCACCTGCTGCCCCTTCCTGTCCCGTAGGGGGCGATGGTGGAGAAGAGGATCCTGGCTCGAGTTCACAGCAGGTTCATCGTGTCTTTGGCATATGCCTTCCAGTCGAAAACAGAGCTGTGTCTGGTCATGACCATCATGAACGGAGGAGACATGAGGTTAGATCTCATTCATTGCCAATCACCAACATGCTGACCACAACATCTCCATATTTCAGTCTCTCCCTTTGATCCTACATCCTCTGTTCCCATCCTCATTGAGTTAATTGTTTTGCCTGAATGTCTTGAACCACCACCAGGTATCACATTTATAATGTGGATGAGAACAACCCCGGGTTCGAGGAGCCACGGGCCTGTTACTACGCTGCTCAGATCATCCAGGGCATGGAGCACCTCCACCAGAAGAGGATCATCTACAGAGACCTCAAACCGGAGAACGTGCTGCTGGATAATCAAGGTCAGACAGAGAAAGATGCAGTCATCTCATGTTTGAAGTAAAGCCTGGAGCTATTTTTTGAGACTTCAGTTTTCTCACAGTTCTTGTCCTGTTTGTAACTCATGTGACTACCAAACAGATGATAACCTCTTTCAGAGAGTGAGGAAGGAAGTCAGTGAGCTTAACTAAACATAACGTGAATAAAACTTCAAATTTCATTAGCAGTGATTGGTGTTTAACATTGAAGACAGCAACTCCCATAACCCCAGAAAGCTAACGTGTTTTGTTTTGATTTAGGGGAGCTTGTCTATGTTCCCACAGCCCTATGTTCCCACAGTTCCCACATTTCTAAGATTTTTTTCCAAAGTTAACCCTTTCCTTAATCCCTAACCCTAACCCTTAAATTGAAGGGAAATGTAGGAACACAAGACCTAATTTTGAAAATGTCCTACAAATGTGGGAACATAGGGCTGTGGGAACATAGGGCTGACCCCTGATTTAGACCCCTAGAGGAAGAAATTACACGTTGGCCATTTAGTTCAACAACAGTCTGACATTTTAGGAAATTTTCCTTTTCACTTTCTTGCCAAGAGGGTCATGGTTAGATTGATGTCATTCTCATGTCTGTCTGTTGAATATGTCTGAGCCAGGGGAAGGCGAGCTAAACTTACCGTTAGCACAAACACTTCAGGCGGGAAAAACAACTAACGTTAGCTTGTTGGCTCTGACCCACAGGTAACGAAACTCCTTATAGCAACTCAAAACCTCACTGTTTAACATTATAATCCTGTATGAATTCATATGTACGAAAAAACAAAGGTGTAAAAATGACAAATTGTGGGTTTACTGAGTGGTTTCATGGATTACTGAGCTGGGTTCCACCAGTCTTTAAGCTAACATATGTTGGCTTACCATCTCCCAGCTTCATGTTACCGTACAGAAATGAGTATTGTCATTCTTCTCATCTAACAGTCGGTACGAAATGCATAAGATCGTATTCCTCAAATGTCAAACTATTCCTTTAAACAAATCCCCATGTAATTGTAAACACTAACATATGCAAGTTTGTGCTTTATTGAAATTATAGCTCTCACCTTGACTTTAAAAGTATGTCCCATTCACACTCACACACCCACAAACACACACATGCTGGTCTGTTCAAACACTGAACAGCCGACACCGACAGTGCACACTGTGTCTTACTTCTAACACAAGGACGTCTTTCAGTTATCGTGCTGCTGCAGGTTAACAAGTGACAGACGCAGTGTGCAGGTCAACATTCGTATCTGTGACGTGCGCAGCTCTTGACTTTACTCTGTGTTTGCTCTCACAGGTAACGTCCGTATCTCTGACCTTGGTCTGGCTGTGGAGCTGGCTGATGATCAGTTCAAAATCAAGGGCTACGCTGGGACTCCAGGTACAGTCGAGACACAAGACACTAACGCTGGCGTTAACAGGTTGTAACTGCTGCTACAGCAGGATATGTGAACAAAACCCACAGCTCTACAATATTTGTCTTTCTCACTGTATTTCATATTTATTTACTTTGCCTCATGTAATACCACTAACTACATTGTATACAGACTGTACAGCTGCCCTTACCTCTCCAACCAGTGTTACCAGAATGAGAGGACGGAAAGTACTCAGATCTAATACTTACGCAAAACGTGGAAATACCACAGTGTAAAAATACTCATTCATTCAGATCTTTATTAATTAACATTATCTGTATTAAGTACTAAAATACTTAATTAACTACCAAAAGTAAAACAAGTCATTATACACAGTGGCCCATTTCATATTTTATATGATTATATTGGATAATAATTATGTAATATGCATGACTTTGATGTTGACGGTTTAAAAGATGGGGGCTTCAATATTTTATATACTTAATCTGCTACGTTTGTACCTCAGTAACTAAGTCTCTCATAATTACACTCGCACTTCGTCACTCAGTATGTAGAATGCCTCCTCCGAAAATGTTCAATTATTGATACAAAAACATTTTAATGGCATTTTACTGATGTTGCCAGCAGGGCCATAGCTGCCATCGAGGTCATCTGTAATATTTGGGGTGTTTGACGATAAACACATATTACACATTTTGAGTCTTTTAAAGCTGAAGCGCTAAATGTTTTTAAGTCTGACAAAGAATCAGCACATTTTGAAATCACAGAGATTTAGCATCCTTCACCAATCTGACACACCTGGCAGTGTTAAAAATGTGTGACACAACAGTTGGACCATGATGGAGGGAGACAGAATTTATAGAAAATGTATAGAAATGTTGTAAGTGCGGTTTGTGGCTTGTTGGGTGAACTCGCACTTGAGCGACTCCTGTTCCTTAAATACTTCAATATTTATTTTTTTAGTTTATCATTTGTCTAACATGTAAAAACTCTATCTGCAGTTACCATTGCAACTATGAATATGTTTCTAGAAGTTAGACAAAAAAAGTGTGTCAGTCTCAGTATAAAGTTGCACAGTCAGGTAACAGCTGCGGTACTTCAGTAAATGTGTGTTCCAGAAGAACTTCACTGTTTCCCCTCTGGATTTTTGTTTTAAGATTAAAACCTTTGTACTGATTTACTCACTTAGGTTTTTTTTTTTGTTTGTTTATATATAGACCTTTTCAGCAGTTTGAATTAGAAGTAGATCATTTTGTCTTTTCCAAATGACCACTCTCTAACTGAAACGTCATGACCTTCAGGTTTCATGGCTCCGGAGCTGCTGAAAGGAGAGGAGTACGACTACTCTGTGGATTATTTCACTCTGGGGGTCACTCTGTATGAATTCATGGCGGCCAAAGGACCCTTCAGGAGCCGAGGAGAGAAGGTAAACATACTGCACGTGACCTTTTTCCTGCTCTTCAATCCATGTACTTGAAGATGTTTCATTTGTTCTTGAGGCTCCATTTTAACTGCCTCTGATGCCGCTGATGTGATGTTTAAACCCCCTTTAACTCACCCAGTGTGATGACAGTGACAGTTTTTTAAGATTTGATGGCTCAACTGTGCCCTCCAGTGGTGAACAAGTGCTCATGTAATGTTTTTGCTCAAGTAAGAGTAGGAATACTACGCTCTAAAAATGCTTTCAGGTAGAAGTCCCACGTTCAAGATTTTGCTCCTGTAAAGTAGAAAAGTACCATCAGTAAATGTAACTTAAAGTATCAAAAGTAAAAGTGTTCTGCTTTTTAAAAAAAAAAAAAAAAAAAAAATTGTATACAGCTGGATAGTTAAATGTATACCATTGCATCATATTTTACAAACTGATGAAATAGTTTGTAAAATCTTAATTTACAAAGTAATTATATGTACCAAGTAAATTGAGGAAATCTAAAATACTATATAGTGAAGAAGAAGTAAAAAGTAGCATAAAATCAAAATTCATCAATTTTCTACCTCCAAAATACTTCAGATTTGTACTAGAATCAATACCTTTGACCCAAGCACTTAACTTTATTGCGTACCTGTAGTATGCCATGTATGCACATCAACATACTGTTCTGTAGATACTTACTTACATACACTACGAGTGATTTACAGTAATAATGTGCAGCACACAGTATCCAGACAACTGTTCATGTTCATTAATCTGAGCGTACTGCAGATTAAGAAGAAGTAATAGCTGTGCAGGTCAATTTCTGAATTAGTAATTTTCTCTTTAATGCTTTCATTTCTGGTACTCCCACAGATTTTAAACTAGTTTGGACCAATGTGCAGGTTTTTACATGAGAAGTTCAAATTAATCTCTACTGTTCTATGTGTTGTTTCCAGGTGGAGAACAAGGTGGTGAAGAAGCGGATCCTGAATGAGGCCGTATCGTATCCAGAGAAGTTCAGTGAGAAGGCCCGGTCCATCTGCGAGGGTCTGCTCGTCAAAGAGGTCGACAAAAGATTCGGCTTCAGGAATGGATCGTGTGACGAGCTCAGGGAGCACCCCTTCTTCAGCGAGATCAACTGGAGGAAACTGAACGCAGGTTTGTGTCAGACAGAAACAAAGTGTGCAGTTTTTTGTGTTACCGGTCACTGTTCCATGTTATATGCATCATTATTGCACTAATATATATACATATATATATATATTTATATCTTTTTCTGCTGTTCTAACAGTTTTTTTTAACAGTTATTGAATTCTGCTCACTAAGTTTGTTTTTGGAAGTCTGCCAATGGACTGGAAGAACCTTTATTTTATTGAACAAGCGTTCATCCAAGAGGGATAAATGAGGATCTGTTTGTCTTAAAGAGATTTTGTAGTTTAATAGAAGAAAATTTTATGCACTTTTATAAGCAATTGTTTAAATATATTTACTCAAGTATCACAGGCTCTGAATACATATGTTCTAAATCAACTTCTTCTTTTTTCTGACAAAGTTTGAACAGTTTGGGCTTTTTCACAAGATGTTCCTGTATTTTATTTGTTTTGTTTTTATCTTACTAACTGGT
This sequence comes from Spondyliosoma cantharus, assembly GCA_900302685.1. NCBI lineage: Eukaryota > Metazoa > Chordata > Actinopteri > Spariformes > Sparidae > Spondyliosoma > Spondyliosoma cantharus. The sequence goes on from OMLP01019299.1 coordinate 23,921, forward strand.
TTAAGGTTGAGAAAGGTGATGTCACATAAATCTGTGCACCAATCAGGATTTATCAACATTCAGTTGTGATGTTGCCAGAATACACTGTCAGTCAAATTGATCCAAACACATTTACACAGGCGTGATAAAAGGTAATGTTGTCATGTCTGGCAAAAATGGGATTGTCCAAAGTACAAAAAAATCCAAAATATAAACAACAAATTAAAGGCGAGTTATTCAAAAGCAAGAACCTAAACTCAGAGTTAAACCAAAAACAAAACAACGTACAAACCCACATAACATGAGGGCACAGGCCGCAAACAAAGGTAAAATGCAACCGGGAGTCACAGCTGAAGAACAGATGAGAAACACAGCAACAGAACAGACGATGCAACAAAGATCATGTTGAAAACACAGGCTTAAATACAAAGGGAGTATTTATAAATGAGACACAGGTGGAAACAGAAAAAGGACAAGAAAACGGACGAGAGAGAGGAAGCGTAAAGTGAAACACCACACAGGAAGATCAACTTTCAACATAAAACAAAAAAAAAGAACACAAAACTAAAAATCTAAACCATGATAAATAGAAGTTTAATCAGTTTATTTATGTTTGACATTCAAATTATGTCTGTGTATGTAGTACAGAATAATTTGCAGGCGCCCATCTAATTCTGTTGATCATTGATAACAATTCAGCCATCTTGTTGTGTTGTAACACATTTATTCTGTAAACCATATTGATGAAGGCCCGGTGCTGAAACCTGCTGGTTGAGTAGCAGCACTCTGCCAGTGACTCAGCTAGTGTTGAGCTAATAAGCCAAATATTTCTCAAACTCTGTCGTGGTTGTTTTCTCACCAAGTAAAACATGCAACATCGAGAGTTAGAGGCTGTCTGGAGCGTCCTGGCGGCTCACACTGGGACTCTTGACCACCCTCGTGTGTCTCGTCATCATCCAAACAAACAAACAACTTGAGAAAAAAGAGAGCACGCCGCTTGACGTCTACATCTTTCCCGTGTCGTCTCTCCTCAGGGATTCTTCCACCGCCTTTCGTGCCAGACTCCAAGACAGTTTATGCCAAGAACATTGACGACGTCGGGGCCTTCTCCACAGTTAAGGGCGTGCAGGTGGAAAATGAAGACAATGAGTTTTTTGACGAGTTCGCCTCGGGGAACATCTCCATCCCCTGGCAGGAGGAGATGATCGAGATGGGGATCTATGGGGAGCTCACAGTCTGGGGAGCCGATGGAGGTTTACCCAATGACCTGCGACGTGAGTCCATCCTGGAGCAGCCGCCCAAGTCCTCCACCTGCACGCTGTCGTAGGCGGCTGGGATTGCGTGAAGGATTTTATACGAACTGTTTTCTTATCAGTCTGTTACACTTTTTTTTTTTTTTCTCTAAGCACTTTTTTCATACAAGATTTCTGCACAGGTTTGTGGTGTGTTTGAAGGGGAATGAGTATTATTATTGATGATGATGATGATGATGATGATGATAATGATAAAGTGTCTTTTCTACCAGCAGCTTTAATAGATAAAGGGATATTTACGGATTTATCTGCATCACAGTTCAGTTATTTAATTTGGTCTGTCTTTCCTTCTCTTTCTTCTCATGTGTTTATATCTCTCTCAGATGCATTTTTATATAACAAATGTATGTGTTTAGGTGACATGACAGACACACATCTGCGCTGCGCGTGTATTTGTTTCCACTTTATGCTTCTCCAATGTGTTTTGCAGCCACGGAAGCATAAATAAGCATGTATCCATTGCTGCAGAGATGTTTATGAATTTGAATAAATATTTTTGCCATTAAAATCACCCACTGTGTTTCGTGCAATTATCAAATCCAGTTCATCCACGAAGGCCCACATCAGCATTCATTCTACAGCAGCAACAAAACAGACGTTATGTTATCGATAACATCCGAAATAATTCAGAAAATTTGAAATATTCTGTTGTCAGCGTGGCAGGTTCCACACAGGACTTCTTTTAATAGCTGATAGTCAAACAAAATGTATCACTTAACAAACTATATTGGCCATCGTGACTTAAGAACTCTACTGTGTGTGATAACCTTTTAAAAGATATGGAAGAGTTTTGATTTGGAAACATTTAGAGAGCTGTTAACAAGAACTTGTACATAAACTATGTTTGGTCTAGAAAATAATGCATAGTATTGATTTTTCTCAATGAATCGCCCAATCATTTGGTCAAATAAGTCCTATTGCAGTTTTTCTAAAAATCCATTGTGATTTCACATGGCTTGTTTTGTCAGACCCAAACCTCGAACAGCTCAGTTTACAATCATGTAATGACAAAAAACAACTAGGTTGAAAAAGGAGAATGTTTGTGAGTGTGAAAGTGTTTCAGCTTAAAATTACTAACATTACATTAATACATTCATAAATGTAAAATTACAGTTGATTAAACTTTAATTATTACTTCAGAGCAAACAAACAATAAGATACTATATAAACCATTTATTAATCAACTGTTTATTGTAAAGTTGCAACTGACGGTCATAATAGATGGTTTATAAAGCATCATAATGAAGTCTATTATTTTAAAAACATTTTTGTATAATGAGCACTTATACTATACTGGTACCTTTAGTATATTTTGAAGCCCATTCTCTAGTGTATACTAGTGTGGCTACTTTTATGTAAAGGTACACTGTGTAGTTTTCTGGAATAATGTTTAATAGACAGGGGAAAGATCTTCATTAACGTTTTTTTTATTCTTGAACAAACTGAAAAAACAAACAGACCTTATACGACAAAACAATTTCATACTGTTTTACTTTGTTTATATGTGGTGGACCCTGCCACCTTTTCTAGCTTCAGACAGTGTTCTGGGACACAAACAACTTGTTTTTTCAGTTATGGAAAAACACATTTCTGAGTTTGTATTATTACCTTGTTGATATTGTCGATAGTTTGAATATCCTCTTCAAAACTACAAAGTGCCCCTCTAAGTGAAATGTCTGAGAACTTCTGCCACCACTGCAGGAATCTGTCCTAGATAATGGGAAAATATCCCAGAGGCTTTCATGAAACTGGGCATGTGGCTCGTTTGTTAAGCATGTAGCCGATGGAGGGCGCCGTAAACTAACATTACAGCCCGGCGTCCACATCAGAGCTGCAGCATCATGACCAGTCCCAGGACGAAAATATCAAAAGACATCACAAACTTACTTTATCCACATTCTTATGACATCATATTGGCTTTAACCACACACTGAACGTGTTTGCACCAATCCAAAGTCTAAGATGGACTATGTAAGATAAGCAATTTAATAATTTATCACTGAGGTGAATACAAGGAGCTGATTGGCTGTTCTCTCTCTCTCTCTCTCTCTCTCTCTCTCTCTCTCTCTCTCTCTCTCTCTCTCTCTCTCTCTCTCTCTCTCTCTCTCTCTCTGTCTCTCTCTCTCTCTCTGTCTCTCTCTCTCTGTCTCTCTCTCTCTCTGTCTCTCTCTCCCTCTCTCTCTCTCTCTCTATCTGGCTTCATGTAAAGTTGAACCTGTCTGAGCTCAGTCAGCTGTGGTCACATTTATATACAGTCCCTCTCTTACTCAGATTAAAGAGATGTTTGAATTTTAGGGGGAAACAAAGCCTCTCACTCGCAGCTGGAGGATGAGGATGACTCTGGTTTGAATCAACAGGAACAAAATAATCAACAACCGTCGCTCCACCTGCCCGATCTCTCTTCATTTTTAACAGATAATTAATCCGGACTGAGACAAAATGCAGCAGCCTGAAACTCAGCAGGCAACTCAGCAGACAGCGACAGAAATCCTGGATCCAGACGGTATGTTTACGACATCTTGTCATGATTAATAACCAACAGTATGTACTTAATTTAAATTCAATGCAGTGAATGCTTCTGTGTTTGTGAGCAAGAAGTCCTCCTGAGCGAACACACAGAGCTGGTTGAATTCTTAAATACAGGTTTCTTGTGTTGAAAAAACTTATTTTAAAAAACGTATACATTTGTTTCTTTCACAGCTCATCTGCAGAATTATAAAGTACATGTACTCATGTGCTGTAATCGTATATTTGACGGAGGCTACTTTACTTGAGTATTTGCACTTTTATTCTGACAGCCTGAGCTATTTTACTGATTAGGATTTTAAAAACGTTAGCCTATAATTATTGGCACACAAGAAAACCTTATTGATTGATGCTTCAAAACAACATATCCTGCAGGCTGAGTATGATGCAGGACTGATACTTGTAATGGAGCATTACTTTGTTGTACTGATGTTATGGTCGAAGTTGGTTCAGAATTGCATGTCATTAAGAGGGTTCAGGACAGGATTATTATTATTATTATCATTACTTTTAGAGGTTGATTATTGATTATTGGCCCTGGCCAATTATCAGGTGATATTCAGCATTTTTCTGATTATTGGTATCAGTGATTTTTCTGCCAGATTGCCAATAAAATAGACTAAGTATAATGTCTCTCACACAATGCCCCGTCTACAGCAATATCGGATTGGTAAACATCTATAAACACTGAACCTGCAAAGTAACTAGTAACTTAGTGTATCAAATAAATGTAGTTGAGAGGAAGTATAAAGTAGCAGAAAATGAAAATTTTACTCAAGCACAGAACTTATATACTGAATATTGTACTTTGGAGACAATATCGGTCCCAAATATCAGTGTCAGTATTGGCGTCTAATAATAGTATTGTTTTTTTTTTTCATTTATATAGCGCTTTTCAGGAATAAATGACACACTGCTCTACAGCGACATAAAAACAGGATGAATTACAGATAAATGATAAACAACAGTAATAATCCAGTAAGAATTAACCCCCTAAAAGACATTAAAAACAAATAGAAAAAGAAACAGTTGGCAACTCAGGAGGAAGCCATTCTTAAAACAATCATTTTAAAGAGATTTAAAAGAAGAAACAGAGCAAGCCTGCCTGATCTCCATCTGACTCCAAAGGCTTGTTCTCCCCTGACCTCTGATCTAACAGTCGTCTGCTGGAGGATCTCAGGCTGCATTCAGGCTCGTAGGGGGTTGATAACTCTGTGATATAATCAGGAGTCAATCCCAAACATGCTTTAAGAGTGATCATTAAAAATCAATCCTAAAACGTACAGGTAACCAGCGTAGATATGCTAAAATAGGTGTCAAGTGGACTCCTCCATTGGATTTCGTGAGCAGTTTGAACTATTTGAGGTTTGGTTGAAGTTGAAGCTGGAGGTTGTCCTGTCACCCAGTTTCTTCCTCCCATTCGTCCTCAGTTCAGTACCTGCGTCGGAGGAAGTCAGCTCTGTGGATGACCGTGTCTCTGCTGGCTCTGGCTCTAGTGGTTCTGACTATCGGGCTGATCTCTGCCACTCGCACCGACAACGTACCCGTTGCTGGATATTACCCTGGCATCACTGTGAGTCATACCTCCTGTAGTTGACCCCTCAAACACTCCAGGTGTGTTGTATCCTCCTTGACAACCTAATGTTTTTTTTTTCTTCTCCACTTTCATCTCTCTGTACCTCCAGCTGAGTTTTGGAGCATTTCTGGGCATTGTTGGCATCCACCTGGTGGAGAACCGCAGACCCATGGTGAGTCTGCTCCTCCACGGTATCATTTATTCCATTTATGTGCTGGGTTGCCATTTTGGCAGCTGTAGGTGAATTTGTTTTGCTAAAGAGAAATGAGGGAAAAATTCAGAAAAAGAAAAAAAAAACCTCTCCCATAATCTTTAAAATGACAGCTGGTAGCTTTTATGGGACAGCCATTTTTTCTATGACGTCATGCTCAGGCAAAATTATGCTGCAAAATGTCCAGCTCCCAGTATCAAGTCCTTTAATGTAGTGAAAACATGATAAAAAGGTTAAAAAGATGATGGATAGTTAACATCTGGAGGGACATTTGGCCATATTTGATAACCTTAATGCTAACATTAGCATTCAAGCACTTCCTAGCTATCATTACTGTTGTCCATGTTTACAATGACAGCTTGAATTGTGCAACATCACATGTACGTTTGAGCCTCCTGTTGGTTCTCTCTCAAGGTGACTTCTGTGGGCTTTTAGAGTTTCATAATATCCGTCGTGGAGAAAATGAAGCATAGTTCCTGGAAAACAGGACATATATTTATATATATACACCATAAATTAGAGGATTATGTTACAGACTTTCCAAATTCTCTAAACTGTTTTATGGGAAATTGCTCCATCATGAGCAGGAGGTAAATCTGATTACTCGATGGCGGCGTAATGTGTTCCGGGTCCTCCTGCCGGGTCAGCGTGCATGTCTGGAGTTGTGGTCGAGGGGAGTGAATGTGATTGTCTCTGGATTTCAGTGACAAGAGGGGGAATTGAGTTAGTATTGGTCAGTTGATGACAGGGCTCCTTTATTTCAGACAGGGACACGGGTTTAATATCATCACAGTGCCTCTCTGTACAACAGGAGGCTCAAAAATGGTCATGTCATTGACTCCAGAGTGGAGACACCGATAGGCCGAACACCGAACATCTGTCTTGTCTGATTGACGACTCTTAAAATGTAAGCAAAGCCTCTGATCAGAGTTATTTTAAAAACTCCCAGGGTTTTAACTTGGTTGTTGTGACTAAAGTAAACAAATTAAAAAATAAACAGAAACCCCAGTTCTGGAGCTTCAGCCTCCTCTAAAAGAAATAAAACAGAATAAAAGAGTAAGATGCAAACAAATCCAAAAGCTAAGGGGCGAGCTGCAACCAGAAGCTGAAACTGTGCCTCCGTGTCATTAAAGCAACGCAGCCTCGTCGGTGTCACATTCGCAGCACATGAGACCCAGTATGAGATTGACTGTTAAGTCCTTGCGAGGACTGAAGAGGACACCAGTGACACAGAAACTTTAGCAGATTGCCAATCCCTGCTTTTATGTTTTAGGCTACACATGTAATTTATCTTTCAACAAGTTAAAGTTTCCAAAGTTGCAACCACATCTCTTTTATATTAATTTCAGTTTATTGTCAGAAAAATCCTGTGGGATAACAGTGTAGAGAGGAAAGACAATAAATCCAGGATTGACTTTTTTATAGTTTATGTGAATTATATTTTCAAAAATTCTATTTACATGAATGACTGTGTTGTTTTTTCTATGCCATCCTCAAACTACCAGGATGTTTTGGTAAACAAATACAGACGTTTTCTTACTATTGTTGACCTGAAGAGAGGAGGCGATTTGAGGGGGGGCACTTTCCCCTGTTTTCAGACCAAAATGCATCGTCCCTCTCCGAGCAGAGAGTGCGCAGAGGCAGACGGGTTGTTAAACTGGATGTGTTAGTCTGACTCAGTGACCCTTCATCTCATGGAGCTTTGTGCGACTGTGGCTCTGAAATATCAGTAGCTCAGTGTTGGTGTGATGGTGCTAAAGTAGCAGACGGATTTGTTATCTCACCTTTTTATCTTAATTCTTCTGGCAGTTTTTATAATCTATAATATTCTCTATGACTAATAACTACATACGATGGATACTCAATTGTGTACTATGTCGTAATCTATATGCTCTATAGCAGGGGTCACCAACACGGTGCCCGTGGGCACCAGGTAGCCCCCAAGGACCACATAAGTAGCCCTCAGGCCTGTTCTAAAAATGAAAATTGAATATTGATATTATCTGTTTCCCACTTTGTTAAGTCATTGTTGATCATTATTGTGAGAAATCATTAATGTGATCAGTGTCTTCACATAGATGAGTATCATTAATCATTAATAATCATGTATAACTAAAGGCAAACTGAGAAAATTTGTTATTTCAGAAGAGTGTATCAAACTGGTAGCCCTTTGTATGACTCAGTACCCATGAAGTAGCTCTCAGTTTCAAAAAGGTTGGAGACTCCTGCTCTATAGAGTGGTGCAGTCAAAGTTAGCATTTCCCTGGTTCCCTCGATCCAAAAGCATATGAGATTTCTGAATTGAATTTTGGTTTATCACTGAAGATAATCTCTGTGACAAACACAAGTTTTATGATACTTGCTCTATTCAGCAAGATAATCTTCACAAATGAACACCACTTTTGTGATTTTCAAAGCATAAATTAATCGTAAGTGAAAAGCTAATGTTAGGCTACAAACAGACCACATCGCAGTTGCATGACTTAAAGCGGACTACAAAAGGTGTTTTCTAGAAACTGAGATGCAAGTTAGATTTAAAATAGTTTGTAAATAAAGTCGGCCTGTAAAGACGGACTAGTGAGTGGGTGAGTCTCCGTTTTCAGTGTGATGATGTTTAATGTCCGTGACAACTTCTGTAGTCTCATTTAGCCACTTGTTGGCATCCGCCATTATTAAGACATAGTGCTTTAATTGTAGGACATTTAAAAACTACACCACTCTGTTGCACTAAGCTAAGGCTGCTTAGCTCAATCAATTCATAACTGAAGCTGAACAAAGCCCATCAACATTTATTTTTTCTGAAATGACTTTACCAATATTTCAGAGACATTTAACAGACATTTGTCCGCAGAAAGAGAAAACATTGTCTTTGTGTGATAGATGCTCCCTCAGCCTGTCACCATGTCTGTGCTATCTGTGTGTCTCGTGAATTTTTCATGTGGCGTCCAGGGTGTCGTTGTCTTACGTTACGCTACAGTGTAACGTGTCTAATCTGCTCTACAAGAACACCTTTGACACTTGTGAAGACTCTATATGTTTGGATCGCCGACATAGTTTTTTAAAAAAAGCATCGTTTTACAGAGCTTTGGCTCTCACTCTTTGAGCCTTTGCTGTTGTTTCACTTCTTGTGTAAAAAAGACATTTACTGAACGCTTCATCTGTCTGCCTCTCCGGCATCACTCCCAGTCCTGTGCTTCAGACCTGAATGGTCTGACCACTGCGTCGACTCAGGCACATGTGGCACAATGTTCCTCTCACACAGGTGTCTTCTTCCCCGCTGCGTCCGAGGCTCCTGCTGTAACATGAGCAGAGGTCGGTCTAACAACTGCTACCCATACCACAATGCCCCGGACACCTGAGAGCTTGGCTCTGGTGCTTCTCTTACTTCCTGGATGTCGCAGCCCTCAGACCCTTATAAAGCAGCTGATGAAGGGTTTGATGCTGTTTTAACTGTAAAGAGTCAGAGAACACAGACGTTTCCAGTTTGACTCCTTATCAAAGATATCTAACGCAGAAAGCATTTTACTAACATCAGTCGAGCAACATTATGTTTGTTTAGCTTGATTATTCTGTTTCTCTCTTGTCACGGGGCTGTGCTTTTGCTCTGGTCAAGTTTATGCACAAAAAACACTTGTTTGGGTTCAGGAAAAGATCATGGTTTGCCGCCATTGTGGAAATTGTCGGCACAATTGCGGGTGGAGAGGGTGACTTCCTTAGCATTCTGAAAAGATATCCAGTGGTGTGCCTTGATGACTCTAAATTACTACTTATCAGTTGAATCATTTTTTTACAGAAAAGATTATTTCGCGAAAACTTAAAAAGTCATAAAACATATCTGACAAAAAAAAGTCTGACAAAAACAACCTGGTTCACAGTCATAAATGTTTGTTATGTGTTTAATGTTGAGGTGCAGTTTCAGTCATGGTGTAACAAACATTGTAGTTTTTACTTTGAAAGCTTATAATTAATCAAAAGCCAACATATTACAATGCTACAACAAAACCATGTCACTGCCAGGAGAAAACCTGGTGATTTGATCTCATTTCATCCCAGAGGAACACAAATCTCTGCACACACATCATTTTATAACTCCAGATTTCAGATTAGTTTTAAATTGGTTTCAAATGCTCCCAAGAGACTAGTCGTCTTTATGAACATGAGGCGTGTTGCAGGTTAAACACACATTTGTGCTCCACTGACATTTCCTGGATAAAGCTTTCAGAAATACTTAATGACTCGTATAATGCCACGATTCATTTCGTCTTATCTTGTCCTCCAAAATGTTTGAAAGGATTGCGGAGCATGAAATAAAAAATAAAAAAAACTTCCTATCTGCACTCGCCCTGCTGCTCCTAAAACAGGCTCCACTGCGCATATACACTGTGAGATTTCTTAATGGCTAAATGCTTCATGTAGCTCATGTTCTTTGCATCTCACAGACTGCCGTCCTCTCGGTCACCTTGCAGCTCAGAGAGCAGAACGGTGAACCTTTTAGAGGGCCGTATTTTACCGAACACAGTCTTATTACCAGTGTGTCCAGCTGTGGTCATGATTGGTCACTGGACCACTGAGCAGGGAACAAGACCTTGCAGCAGTCAGCGATCTTCAGTTACATAACCTGATAGGTATCTTTACTGACTCCTATAAAACGTCTCTTTGTGCCTATATCTCTTGGTCACCGATGTATCTTCCCCTCTAAAACTTTCATTGAGTGTCTTTGTCTTTTTATTGGTATCTGTTTTTCAGTGCTTTAAGTGGCTGTAATTATTATTTTCACAATAACAACGTATCAAATGTGAAAAGGCGAAAGTGAAAGGCGTCGCTTGGCTTTGTAGTGATGAACCTACAGACAATTATCGCCTCATTCTGCAGCCCTCCTCTGCTTTTACAGAGCTTTATAGCGACTTTGTGTGGCTGTCCTGCTTCAAATTTTACTGTTCCGGTTCACTGTCAGTGCTCTCCAGTGTTCGGTAGCATTATATCTGAAAGTAGCTTGCCTCATCACATGATAACTGATATTCAATATGAACACATTGCATCACCTACAGAGAAACTTTTTATTGTTTGAGGAACTTTTCCCTTAACAAAAAATTTAAACCCCTTTGCGATTACTTGCACACGTTGCTGCTTAGGATGCACTTCTTCTACATTTACAGTGGGTACGGAAAGTATTCACACCCCTTCACATTTTCCACATTTTATTTTTTTACAGACTCATTTCAAAAGGGATTCAATTATTTATTTTTTCTCATCAATCTACGCACAATACCCCATAATGATGAAGTGGAAAAAGATCTTTCCAATATTTTGTTAATTAAAAAAAAAATAAAACACTGAAATCTCACATATACATAAGTATTCACACTCTTTGCTATGGCCCTCAAAACTGAGATTAAATGCATCCTGTTTCCACTGATTGACCTTGATGTGTTCCTACAACTTGAATAGAGTGCACCTGTGGCAAATTCAGTTGATTGGACATACTTGGGAGAAGCACACAATTTTCTATATAAGGCCCCACAGCTCACAGTGCATGGCAGAGCAAAAACCAAGCCATGAAGTCCAAGGAATTGTCTGTAGAGCTCCGAGACAGGATTGTGTTGCGGCACAGAGCTGGGCAAGGGTACAAAAAAATTTCGGATTCATTGAAGGTTCCAAAGAGCACAGTAGCCTCCATCATTCAGAAATGGAAGAAGTTCAAAACCACCGTCATTCTACCTAGAGCTGGCCGCCCCTCCAAACTGAGCCATTTGG
>OMLP01019302.1:0-10617 GCA_900302685.1 Spondyliosoma cantharus
GCAGCACTGCAGGGACTCCTGCTCAGCCTGTTACTGTCCATCATCTGTAACTGTTTTAATATTGTTTTAAATAATAATTGTTTTTGTTAATAGTTAATAATAATCTGTAAATAGTTATTTATTCTGTAATTTTGTAAATAGTAAATATAGTAAATGTTTAGACCTTAATAATAAAATCCCTTGTTGTCCCTGAAAAGTAGCACTTGATGCCATTTGCTGTTATAAATTGTACTTAAGTTGTAAATACTAAATAGAACAGACAACGTGTAACAATAGAACAATATTTTATTCAAGGCTTTACTTCCAAAGGCATCACGCTGAGCATTACCAACGTATTTTAACTGACATTTTGAAGTTTAACATATCTGGCGCTGGATGTTCAAATGAGTAAAAACCGAGTATAAACCTAATACTTAAATTTAAATGTGAGATCTGCGCCACTTGAGGTCACCATTATTTATTTATTTATTTCTACTCTTCGGGTGCGCAATGAATCTTGGGATATGTGAGACCACGTAGGGTAGTAGCGGTGCACACTCCAAAAAAAAAAAAGCAGTGCGCATTTGTGGGGTGCATTAGGAGAACCCTTTGAATTGGGACACCCTTCGCGCGGCGTTGTGACGTAATCGCACTTCAAATGCGCACTCCGAAGTGTGCAGACCCTGAATTGGGACACAGCCAGAGAGACAGAGAGACAGAGAGAGGCTCTCTGCCTTTAATGTGTGAAAAGACACTTTTCATCTGCTGGTCCTTTTGTTGGAGGGTTGTATTTTTGTGTGAATTTGATTGATTGTGGTAATGTGCCAGGTGGGCCATTTCATCGGCTTTGTGTCTTTTTCACATAAGAACACACACGCGCGTATGCACTCAGTCCACTGTGCATCAAGCCCAACTGTTCTCTTCATCTTCTACCCGACAAAACTAAGGCGGTGAGATGTGAAAACACTGGGCCGGCTCTTTATTGATCTGTTTATGTTACTGTGTGTCTGCTGTCTGCAGCTGCCGCTCAGAACAGACTGTCGCATTGCCGCAGATCACATGAAGATGGAGATGAAAAGCAAACTGTCAATGGCAGCTGACCACCGTCTTAAAACACACAGGTCACATGGCTCACTTTTCTCTGAAATAGCAAAGTGAGTGAGCCAAAAATGAAATATGACCAAAATATCACATCCCACAATACTGTATGTCATTTCATATCACATAATGATCTAAAAGACATCAGCTAAAAAGAAATTCAAATATTAGATTAGAAATATAAGAGGATCAGTCTGTGGCATCATTTGGAAAGTGCAATTTTGAGGTCAGCCTCAGTGTTTTCATACCCAAACCACATCCTTGTTTTGTCTTGGCTTGTCAAGAGTCCTGCTCCTGTTCGAAAATATCTTATTCAGTTTCGTGTTCACTCTCCTCCATGTTTATTTCTGTTGCCTTCCACAAATTTCCTTTTTTCGGAAGGGCCAAAGCACCACCCAAATGATGAAAAATATGGCCGTAAAGAGTGTGATTTGCGACAAAACAACATTAATTATAGATAGATGGTTTTATGTAAAGTATATTGACTATGTGGAGGATTTTTTTTATTTCTAATGTTATGGGACCATTTGTCTTCGCTACCTGCATCTGGTACTACTTTTTGTGAAAACCAAAGTCCAAGAGTGCTAACCTTTCAAAATGCAATTCAAATATTGAGCAAGACAACATATTGTAAACTTTTTTTTATCAAAAATCACGACCACGCTTGTATTTTGCATTACTGGGGCCACATTTTAACCTCAGTACATCGTATACACTCATTAAGCAAATCAAACTCACCCTGTGTGTCATCATTGTGCTCAGTGGCCTGCACAGCTTTGCGGATTTGCATGCGGATGATGTCAATTTTGGTCTTACTGTCCTGCAGCATCTGCTGGGCCGTCTGCAGCATCTTCTTGTCCTGATGGGAGCAGAGACAAGACAAGGAACAAATCATGACACAGGAAGCTGCATAGTACACAGTATAGTACCAGGAAAACTTAGAGCAACACAGAGAAATCATGAATAATTTCCCTCTTTCTTTTGATTGATCACTATGGGTGTTAAAACTGTATAAGTAGCGAAACAGGAAGGGAAGAGAAAAGAGGTGTGAGAGCAAGGTCGAATGGCAAGGTGAACACACTGCAGAAAATAAGGGGGAGGGGATTTTTGTTGTAATCAAGAGATGCGGTGCGTGCATAAAGAAATGTGTGTCCCACATCATACACATTTAGAGATTATCTTCTGAGTCAGCAGATTGCAAGGTTATGGATCATGAAGGTCACACTGTCAATAACTGTATCAGGCAGCTGGGGGAGGGTGTCATGTGTACCATAACCTACAAAATGTTCTTTACATTTACATTTATTTCTATACATTTACAATTACACATACACTGCTCTTGTGTTTATTATGTGTTGGGTATTTGCATCATATATTGTTCTCTTGAGATGTGTTCTGGTATTATTAAGGTTTACATCAGTGTACCTTGGTGGATCCATTGGAGTAGATGGGGATCATGTTTTCAACTCCCTGTTTGACTTTGAGCTCGATGTTGAGCTGTCTCTCCAGGGCAGCGATGCGTTCCTTGTGGGCTGATGTACGACTCTCTGCCCCGGGAGACTGAGGACACTCATCTGTGGAGGGAAGGAAAAAAAGCAACTAGATGAGGGTTCACATGGTGCGCTCTGAGGTGAAAATACCCACAAAGGAATTTCATGTAAAGCCAAATAATAGAGTTGCTTTCTTGAATTTCTGCAGCAGCATGAACAGGGATAATATCCTGGATTATGGGAACAGATTCATTGGGAGAGACTGTCCCACCCAGTCAGAGAAGGAAAATATTATTTTCCCATGTGGTTCGAAGGATCTAAATTCCTTTACGAATAGAGTTTATGATGTTTACAGTAAAGTTAGCTTAAAAATTAAAAATATTATCTGCCATGATTAATTTACAACATTATATTAACTCCATGTTCAAGCAGAGTAGTGTAATGTATTTACAAAATGTAGCAAAGGAAAAGGCAGATTTGACAACAAGGGTGAAAGTGTTTCCACACGCATACCTTTATTCTCCTCTCCTCCCTTCACAACAATGTGAGCATCCAGTTCTTGCAGCTGAGCGTGGAGGTTGTCCAGCCGACGGTTAGAAGACCGCAGCTGGCTGTCCACCTGTAGACCAGAGCAAATACAGGAGAACATTGTCTCTAGTTTGGAGAAGAAATTACAATTCTGCATCTTTTTTCTTGTGTGAAAACAACAGTATATCAACCAAGCAGGAATTATGAAATGTTGGACAAGATGCTGACACCATCAACACTCACAAGAATGTCACGAAAAGCAGTTGAAGCAGTTCTACACCACACTGTACAATGAACTTTATATACCATTAAATCAGTTTAACTCTTCAGTTGTTGGTATAATGTTTCCTATTTTGACATTGACTTTCTATCTGACTTTTGCAACATAAACCAAATCTAAATAATAATTTAAAAAAGGGAACCCTTGTTGAAAGTTCTCAATTTATAAATATGCCTCTTCTGCCAGTATAAGGACCTAGAAATGCTCCTAAAGATGGAAGAAGCAGCTCACTGAACATTCAAGGTTTCAGTTTTATGTTCCCAGACTGCAGGCAGCGTTCAGGGAATTGCAACAAATCAATTTGTTTACAAAGTAATTTTTATAAAATTAAGTAATTTGTATACGTTGCAGAGAGGTGCAGGAAACATGAATGACTGGAGTTGCATTCATGATACTTTTCAGAAAGAAAATCCACTTCCCATCAAAACTAGAATCATCATCATTGGACACACATATTCTCTGAAATTCATAACCGGTTGTAAACCCGTCACACACGACTGTACTCTGTATTCTTTCATCAGCTGGTCATCATCATCCATGCGCGGACCTTAACACTGATAGAACTTAATTTATAAATCCATGCTTGGACAGCTACCCACTTATGTATCCACTTACATGAAACACACTACAGCAGGAAGCACTGAAGCAGTCCAGCCTGATTCCACTCAGGGATTTTTAACTACTTCTTATGAAATATGGATTGACCATCTATGGGTTTTTTATTGTTCTTGTATTCAATATCTGACAACCACTTTGGACATTTCTGCAAATTTCACTTTAATAACTTGTGTTCTTTTTTGTTTCTGTATTAAATGTAAAACCTACTGGTGGCACACAGGCCAAACACAAACACATGCTGAGATAACAACAAAATAATAAGTGATAATAAGTATTTAAAGAGCATTTTTACTTCACAAAAAACTTCAAAAACAACAATTTATATGACAGTTTATCTTTATTAATTGAATATGTTTTTACCCAGTTGGCTATTATAATTGTAAGTTATTTTGAGCAAAACATTGGCTTTTAGGTTGAAAATTATGGAAAAATCTATTAAAGCATACAGAGGAATATGAGATTTACAATAACCTATGTTCACATAGCCATTTTTTGTCCTGCATCTGTACCTGACCGGGGTTGGATTTGCACACTGTCAAACGTCTTTACCTCAAGACTAATTCCTCTCTATTGTCTACAATTAATACCTATACCTAATACCTAATAACTGTCCAACTGCTCGAATATTGCTGCTATCGTCTAACAACTGGCGCCCAGCAGCTGAACTTGGCAGCTACAGGAAGAGAATGTGTGCGGCTGTGTGGCATTCCTGCTCTGCCTCACGATGTGGAAACATGTGCTCAGTGAGCCTACAACTGGGCAAATAAAAGGTCAAACCAGTCTGAAGTATCTGGCTTTTCTTTTTTCATATGACCAAAGTCTCCGCAGGACAAGAACTTAACATGCCAGCTCGTCTACCCAGTTCCGGTGAACTGGAAAGTGACTGAATCACCAGCCTATTTTCCAGATAGCAGTCATTAAACTGGTTTCCTGCAGTGGTGCCGATGTGAAATTCAATGACTTTACAACTGAAAAATCAGAGCGCTTCCATGACAATATCATTTTATTACTGATGTCTATCACAGGAAGATGCTTTCTCATACACAGTATTCTTGTGAAGTGTCTACCTGACTTTCTCTGTCATTTCAGATCACTCATTACTAGTTGGAAACCTGTTTTTAAAAAAGTAAATAAATACAAAAAATTTAACTGGTATAAGATTTCTTTGGGCTCTAATACTTTCTGGTGGATTTATGTCGGGAGGATCTTATCGTAACATGTGGCTGACCTGCTGAGCATTCCTCTTGTCAGTCGTCGCCCTGCGCAGGTTCTCGGCTCCCTCCTTGATTTTCAGCTCCTTACGAATCTCTCGGCGGATCCTTTCGCGCTGTTCGTCCAGAAGCTGCTGCACGCTGGAGTCGGAGAAATCTGAGTTCTGGTCCAGACCGAGCTGCTCCAGAACTGACAGCCCACCTGGGTCACTCTGAATGGGGGTGAACAAAGAGAGAGGAAAAGGGAGGATAAAGAAGTCAGGCAATGTTGCTGTGAACAATATCTAAAACTTTTGCCTAACAATACAAGGCTTCAGTTACAACACAGTCAGTCTGGCAAGAGTAGGTGTTGAGAGTGAAGAGGAAGAGATGGTGAGCAGGATAAGGCCTTAATGGGAGGAAAGAGATAGAGTGGGATAGTGATGGGGCGGCGAGAGGAAAAAGGGCAGAGTTGGGTAAAATACTAGAAAAAAAACTTTCTAGAAAATGCTAGAGGACGATGGGAAAAGAGATAAAGGAGCGGCAGAGAGGAATGACAAAAATCCTGTTCAGCCAGTGTTTATAATAATTCAAAACAAATCCTTTATGTCCAACCTGCTTACAAGACGCTTCCTCCAAGAATACAATTTTCAGAACAGTCTGAGCGCCAAATGGGCTAAAAATCAAGACTATACACAAACCTCAAAATTAATTACAAATCTGTCCCATGACCTGTGCTGCCCGTCGTCCTCTTCCAGCTCTTTCTCATGAACCCATCTCTCTCCACTGAGTGAGAAATGCCATAAACTTTAATGGAAAACATTAATATATACTTTAGCGCCTGTAAACAACTGGGCCCCGCTCCTGCTCAAGTTTCTACTTACTTCCTGTGTCTTCAAAAATAAAATCCCTCATGCAGAGCTACGATTTTTTACAGGCTGAGATGTTGAGGCTCAACACGCCAGACAAACAGTCAGGAAGACAGCAGGGGAGAGAGAGCGTCAAATCACTGGAAATCACAGCCACTATTACAGGAACACACAAATCAAACAAACGCTTCACCTCCGAGCTGTCCTCATCCTCCTCGTCACCATGCCAACACATAGTCCTCTCTGATGTGATAAAACTAGAGAGGAGCGGAGATCTCTCGTACGCTCCTGAGCTCAACCAAACAGTTAATGCCACACCAAAAGCAAAAACAGGTTGGGGGGGGAGAAAAACGATAAAAAGAGATAAAGAGAGGGAGAGGGAGAGTTAAGTGAGGGAGGAGGGGGAACGCCTCCAAGAGAGGATATCCGTCCCGACACCAAACTGCTCAGGCCTTTCCTGTTTCCTCTGCAGTTTTGCTGCTGTCAGTGGAGTGTGAGTAACAGAGAAAAGAGGGACAGAGACTCCATACATCAAGAACACATCCTCAGTCTTTAAGTTTTGGTAGGTCACTTGTGGATCTGTGGCAGTAAACCTATATGATATCAAGTTTTATACGCATCAATGAATCACTTCTAGCTTGAACTAAATAGCACCAGCTTTTTCTTTTGCTCTCACTTTGGTCGGTGATATGATCTTGAGGGTGGAAAGAGGGAAGGATGCGTTTTCTAAGTACTGGCTCAAAGCCAGAGAGTAAGAGTTTTTCCTTTGGGCTTCACATCTGAAAACCCCCACTGGTGATTCCCCTTTTCCTATAGAAAGACTGTATGGGATAGATTCATCTGAAAATGGGACAACCTCTCTACCGTATGTAAGCAGCAGCAGGTGAAGTAAGTGCCGTAATGCTAGCTTTCAAAATATCCTCCAAACTGCAAAATGAGCAGAAAGTTTAAGGCTGCTTTACACTGCACAATAACAGAGATCTTACAGGTGTATCTCTTGTCAAACATCAAATATTAGCTGGAATCTTAGTAGTAGTTTTTCCTAAGACCTGAGCATTTTCACTCTCTGCAACAATAATAGTTGAGCAAAGCATAGCATCCAAATGAGGTTCGGTCAACTTTCCTGTTTCACTCATAAGTGCCATGAGTAAAAGCAACACTCGATACCATGACTGTGTGGAAGGCACTCTCTTTATTCACATCATTTGGCTAATCAGATGAGGCACTAGGCTATGATTAGATTAATTGGTGTCAATTTGGCGGTGACTGCGAAGTTAGCTAGCACAATGGCTGAGGAAGGAGAGAAGAGCTAATATAGCTTCTTCAATATTTGTGTATTTATAGCAAGTTATATCATCATTGCAGTATTGAAGGACGTTATCGCATATCGCAGATCTTTCTCATATCATGTAGGCCGAGACAATCTGTTTTTTGAGGTATGTCAGATTATGGAATAAACGATTGGTGACTGGTGGAAAACAAAACGTGCAAGCAGAGTCACAACATCTGTTTTGATCATCAACTTCAGCCTCACGTGTTTTGAAAACTGGCTATAGAGCTGGAACTGATGTGTCTTTCTAGCCTAAATCATTATCTAAAGATGATTTTTTTTTTGTGGATCACTAGATTATGTTAATGATAAAAAAAGAAAAATCAAAAACAAGGCT
Source organism: Spondyliosoma cantharus (assembly GCA_900302685.1). NCBI lineage: Eukaryota > Metazoa > Chordata > Actinopteri > Spariformes > Sparidae > Spondyliosoma > Spondyliosoma cantharus. The sequence goes on from OMLP01019302.1 coordinate 7,720, forward strand.
ACATTTAAGTTACACTGATAAATCATGAAGCTTAAGTATATGATCACAACAACTTTTAAGCTTTAGGAAAATAGTCCGTTTACTGAAAATGTTATGTAATGACAAATGTAATCATTTACTATGCATTATTTGGGTTATTATTTTGTTTTTTCAGTCTTTCCACATGAAACTGACTCACGTCTCTCCAGATTCTCAGCAGATCTGTTAAGCCTGGATAAGAAAAGAAATGCGACACTGACTAAAGACGGAGAGTTCAACTTCCTGTAAAACTGAAAAGAGGCTCTGTGAATTTAGGGTGAGCAGACTGATAATTTCCTGGCTACAAGCAAAGAGAAACCAACTAATTATGGATAATCATTCTTCAGTAGCTGTGGTGAAACCTGCAACAATGACTGATGATGCATTTCATTTTGTGTCTGCTGAGGCCGAAACTCTTCACTCACTGGCTCACATTAAGTCTGGCAGCCATTGGAATAATCACCAATTTGTTGGGAGAAAGTGCTTTGGATGCAAAACTATTTTAGTGACATCTGTCTACATGCCACCATATCTGTTTGTCCATTTCATTAATAAAATTAGGTGATGTGTGATACAAAAAAGAAATAAGAAAAAAAAAAAAAATAATAATAATACAGATTCTTGATTGAAAAAAATATGATTAAGGACCAACTTTATAAATCACAATGAATTCAAATTAATCAAAAACAGTAGGAACAGTAACTAAGACATTCATGCTGACAAGGATGACACTAAAATTGTAAAATAACACAATAATAGTCAACAAATATCTGAAGTGTATAACTTTATCCATAAATGCAACACAATGATCAATATCCGAGAATCTTTGAAGGAAAGCTTCAATAGATCTCAGCAGTTTGTTATCCGTATGAGACGCTTTGGATCAAACACCTCCACCTCCCTGGGTAAAGTGTGCATGTGATCTCCACCTGCCACTGTGTGAAACACTGACGACATGGTTGCTTACATCGAGTCGCACTGGGATTAACGGTTGTTGCTTCATGATGTTCAAGTGTTTTCAGTACAATGTTGATTGTTGGGTTTCTGCTGAGCTACAGACTTACTGCCAAATGATTGTGTGTCAGATGGTAAACTGATTGTGTAACTGAACTGTAGAGGGGTTGCTGAGTTCTTCTACACTGCATCATCATCATTCTGACTTTCAGCAGTGATCCAAAGTTAGCTCCTCACAAAATAAGAACTACTACCAATGTGATACTTTCTTTACTATTCTTAAATGTGCATGACACGTATACAGATCAGATGTTTTTCTGCACAGCTTTGCTACTTTTTAATTGATTGGACAGGTAAAACTTCCGATCATTTGGGCTACTTTCAGCCATGTTAGTGGAATGGTATTAGGGGTGGCAAAATCAGTCCATCACTTTGGTCAGACTGAAATATCTCGAAAATTACTGAATAGATTTTCATGAAAATCTGTGTAGATATTCAAATATCTCAGAGGATGAATCTTACTGACTATATTGCTGTGATATTTCTTCGTACATAATTTCAAATTTTGACTAAATACCTGTAGAACTAATGGCATTACCATCAGTCTCAGCCATTTATTGCTAATTATCATGCTAACACTTTAAGCTAACACAATAAGCATGGCAAACATTACACCTGTTTAGCAACAGCACTGTAACACAGCCACAGTGAGCATGTTAACATGATGACATCAGCATTTAGCTAAAAGCCTCGCTGTGCTTTAATATGGCCTCACAGAGCTGCTAGCATGACTCATGCAGTAATATTTAGGTGATTTCTTTATTGAAAATCTATATGCTAATGTTACGTTTCCAGGAATTGGCACTTCCTCCCACCTTCTCTATTCATAGACACAGTGTCGTGCAACATTAAAAAGAAGAAAAAGGTGTATAGGGCAGTTCAGTGTTTTTATATAGTTACAAACATTAAATCATATTTAATATGGTGAACAAGCAAAATGACTCTCTAATGTGGACATTGTTTTGGGCAGGTTCAAGGCTCTGATCAGACTATCTGGCAAAAGTAAAAGTATTTCTTATGCAAGAGGATGAAAACATTCTTATCTCTATAACAAAACTCAACCTCCCTTTTCAGACAAACTGTACTTTTACAGAGATATCTATCAGTAGTTCTGATCACCCTGACTCAGCCGTTTAGGCCCTGGCTGTAACATGAGGTTTATTTACTTGTTAACTATGTATCTCTCGAGTGATGCATATTTGCACTGAAAAGAATGCAGTCTCTGGTGCAAACAAAGCAACTATCCAGTTTCACTCGGATCGGTCCACCACCCTTGAGGATGTGTCATTTATCCACTTGGTGGGAACTTGTCTCCTGTCACTTCCATCAGTGCGAGTGTTAAAGAAGTGTTAACACCAGCAGATGTTGACAGAATGTGTTCCGACACACATATGTATGTAGCGGAGGAAAGCAACACCAGATGATTTGCCACATCATGCAGAGGATCTAGCACACTTTTTTTTGATGGACACTTTGCCAGTGAACTGAGCTCAGCAGTTAAAGAGAGGAAGCTGATACAACACAACAACACTCTAAATCAACCCTTAGTTGTTGACCCAGTGTAATACTACAAAGATGGCAGCAGCTAACGGGCATGAATGACTCATTCCGTGCAGCTTGTTAGTGAACTAGCCCAGAGGAGGAACCTACAGCAGCGGTGTCCAGGGAAGTAATGACAAGCTAATTCAATATATAACGGCGCCAAGCGAGGCTAATTCAATCAGACTGTGTGAGCAGTGTGGAGATGCCTAGGGCTGGACAAGAAGGACAAGACAGAACATGGGTTAAAGTGCATGCCTGTGTCTGCGCTGTGCATGTGTGTGTGGAGTGTAATCATGTCCTCCACTGTGAGGACAATGCCTGGAG
>OMLP01019303.1:24702-48993 GCA_900302685.1 Spondyliosoma cantharus
AAAAAAAAAAAAAAAAACACCACACACAGACCAGCGCAGCCTCCACTTTCAGTCCACATCACCAGACACAGCCTATAACCACCAGCCTACTGCATTTAAACACGTGTTTGGACTGTACAGATCTTTTCTTCCGCGTATCGCCACCTCATGCCACCAGCGATCGCGTTCACCGCGCAGAACGAACGTGGCGACCCAGGTGAGAGTCATCGCATGCAGCTGTGTGATATTAGCGCATCGCTGGTGAAGACGCGGGCTACGGTGACAAGACGAGCGGTTCACACACCGATCCCCGAAGCGCTGCCGTCCGTGATGCGATGAGGAAACCCCCCCCCCTCGCTGCGAGACAAGTGTCTTACCTTTAGCGCAATGGAGCTCCATGAGTAACAAATGTAGTAAGACAAGCTTCCCGACTTCTGTCCACATCTTTAGTTCCCGGGGGGGTCTACGGTTGCGGTTCATGCAAGTGAAAAAGCAGTGAAGGATCCCCAGCCTCTCACTCGCTCTGTGTGTTCCTCTCGCTGCCTCTGCTCCTGACAGTGTGAGTGTGTGTGATCAGCCCGGCGCTCTGCTCTCTGCCTCTGCCTCGGCTGCAGTTTGAATCAGTGACGCTTATGGGCGGGATAGCCAGTGATGTTGTCTGCGGTCATAGTAGTGGGTAGAAAAAAAAAATACATCGAACTGGTTGTTAATCAGTAAGTCTCATCCGTCCGCTACATTTCTGCTGAGTCACAGCAGACTGCTTCCCACATTTGCATATTTTACCTTGCCAGGTGTTGTTTCAAGCATTAAAAAAATAAGCTTTGTTAAAGAAACAGTTCAACGTTTTTTTTCACATTTTTTACCAAATTAGAGAGAAGCATGAGTTTTGTCCGTTATGTTAATGTTCCAGCTAAGTTTAGCTAAAGCTAACCGTAAAAAGGTAGCTTTTGAGGTTAGTTAGCTAACTAGCTTGAAGACAAGGAACAAAAAGGAAACAACCAGCTTAGCTTGGCTTCTTTCAACTTCAAAACTAGTTTTGTGTGAAACCACTGACTGAGGTAAGTGTCACTGATGGGCAGGGTAGGCGGAAATGTTGACTGTGGTCGCTGTTGTAGGAAGAAAAACCTACATCAAACCGGTTATTAAACAGGGAAGTAAGGTTCATCTGCACAAAACATTTCTAATGAGTCACAGCAGACTGCTTATCAAACCTTGCATAGTTCAACATTTTTGTGCCACCTGTGTACAGAGTTAGAGAGAAGAATGAGTTTTGTCAGTTAACATCACATTTAATTGAGCTAAAGCTAACAGTGAAAGGTAATGTTTGGCGTTCGTTAGCTAACTAGCTTGAAGACAAGAAAAACAAAAGGAAACAACTAGCTCAGCTTGGCTCCATTCAAAGTTTAAAAATAAATGTTAAACTCACCAATTAACACACATCTCGCTTGTTTTAGGCCTAAACTGTAAAAATTACAACTTATGGTTCTACCAGGTGGCAACCACCAGGACTGAAAAAATAAAGCTAACACTAAAGGGCCATATAATTTCCTTTAAACCACTGACTAAAGTGACTTATGCTCATGGGCAAGATTGTCAGAGACGTTGCCTGTGGTTAATGTGGTAGGTAGAAGAAAAAGTACATATAAACAGTTGTTAAAAAGGGTAGTCTTATCTGTCTATAAGATTTCTGCTGAGTCACAGCAGACTGCATCCCAAACTTTGCATATTTTAGCCTATCAAGGACATGCCAGGTGGTGTTGTTGCAATAATAATATTTGTTACAGCTTTATGTAGCTAACCCTAACAGTAGAAGGTAACGTTGATATTTGTTAGCTAACTATCTTGAAGACAAGAAACAAAAAGGAAACAACCAGCTTAGCTTGGCTTCTTTCAACATTCAAAAACAGTTTTGTGTGAAACCACTGACTGAGGTAAGTGTCACTGATGGGCAGGGTAGCCAGAAATGTTGACTCTGGTCGCTGTTGTAGGAAGAAAAACCTACATCAAACCGGTTATTAAACAGGGAAGTAAGTTGAATCACAGCAGACTGCTTATCAAACCTTGCATAGTTCAACATTTTTGTGCCACCTGTGTACAGAGTTAGAGAGAAGAATGAGTTTTGTCAGTTTAGCTAACATCACATTTAATTGAGCTAAAGCTAACAGTGAAAGGTAATGTTTGGCGTTCGTTAGCTAACTAGCTTGAAGACAAGAAAAACAAAAGGAAACGACTAGCTCAGCTTGGCTCCATTCAAAGTTGAAAAATGCATTTAAAACTCACCAATTAACATCTGGCTTGTTTTAGGCCTAAACTGTAAAAATTACAACTTGTGGTTCTACCAGGTGGCCATATAATTTCCTTTAAACCACTGACTCAAGTGATTTATGTGCTCATGGGCAGGATTGTCAGGGATGTTGCCTGCATAACTACATAACTACATCTAAACAGTTGTTAAAAAGGGTAGTCTTATCTGTCTATAACATTTCTACTGAGTCACAGCAGACTACATCCCAAACGTTGCATATTTTAGCCTATCAAGGACATGCCAGGTGTTGTTGCAATAATAATATTTGTTACAGCTTTATTTAGCTAATACTAACAGTAGAAGGTAACGTTGACATTTGTTAGCTAACTATCTTGAAGACAGGAAACAAAAGGAAACAACAAGCTTAGCTTACTCTGTTCAAAATTCCGACATACTTAAAACTCACTCAAGTTCTTGCTTATTTTATCCCATAAAAGAACTCAACTCTAAAAATGAAGCTCACCATAACTTAAGTCAGGAAGACTACCTTTTCATCCACCTCTCTCTCTGCTCCCTCCATTCACCAGACATGGGCGTTTCTACATGTGCTCTCTCTCCATTTAACCAACCGGATTCTGCCTTGAACACTGTCAGCCAATCATGTCTCTGCTTTCAAACTGTCGTCATTTCAGGCATTCATACAACCCTCCTCCACCCCATCCTCCTCCAGCAGCTCTTCATCCAGTGGTTAAGTTTTACTCAACAGAATCAACTCCCCCATCATCAGATCTTCAGGATCTTCCTTCCTCCATCACCACCACCATTGTCTGGACTGCATCTGTGGGTTTCCTATTCAACGACCAGCTTCATCACCTCCCCAAATATTACTTCATCAAGATGGAGTCTAACCGCCAAACACCTTCTCCTTCTCTTTGTACAGATGACAATAAATTACGAGTCTCTCCCAATTGAAATTACAACCTGTGGTTCTGCCAGGTGGCAACCTCCGCAACTGAAAAATTAGGCTAATCTCAAAGAAACAAAACCTGAAGTTCCTTGTATGACTCACTGGTTAGCTCCAACAGCAAGTCAATCCCCACTTTATTTTGGGGATAATAATTGTCCAGATGCCAAAAACTAGAGGCATACATGTTTGATCCAGTTTGATCCAGTTGTGCCATGAATCACACATATAATGATACAATATGTTGGTACACCTGAAGAGGTGTGACTTCACGACCAAACTTTACAGCAGAAACATATATGTTTGTAACTAGGTACAAAAAACAGTCTTGACCTTTAGAGCAAATTTTCCTGTTAATAGCTACTGTGCAGGGGTGCATTTTTATGTAACTCACTTATATCAATTATGTCAAGATAATGCACAAGTTATGCATAATTACAGCCGTGGCCACTCTGGGTGTCTAGCTAGCCGTTAGCACACAGGCTTCATAAGGCTACTTTTTTAGCTTCATGCACTACGGAGCAGCTTTCATAGTAATGAATGTGGCTCTGCCTATGACCCTGTATCCAGATGTGCCATTTATTGGATCCATGGCCACCACAATGGCCCTACAAAAACCTATAGGCGATGTCACGGAGACTAGCTTTATACAGTCCCTGGATTTTACAGGGTTTCATGGCGTATATTTGTTGGCCATCCGGCAACTCACAGTAACAAGACTCCCGCCAAGAGATCATCCTGCACACTAGAATTTGTTGTTTTCATTTACACTTTGGTTTTTATTTATTGAATGAACAAACACAAGTTAATGTGCCAATTACATTAGCAACTACATGCTGACACCTTTGATGAAGACAGCCCAGAAATAACACATTAAACATGCCAACTGGTGGACTTATGGACAGGGCCAGGCTAGCTGCTTCCCCCTCACCCAGTCTTCATCCTATGCTAAGCTAATTGTCTTTTTTTCCAAAACATTTTTCAAACTAAATTGATTCACTTATAACTTTATGCGACTCAAACCCAGAATTAACTGTAGCCTTTATTCTACAGAGGCTGACGTGAAATCACGCACTTATTCAGTGTATTATTGATTAATTGTACAACTTTATTCCAATTTAAGATCCCATTTAGTAGAGTCAGTGAGACAGTGGGCAGAGTGTGAAATGTCATATATGAAAACATGCTGCACCACCTTGCATTGTCTCTATATTGTCTCATTATTCTTGCTGCATTTATTAAGACTTGTAATGTAATGTGTTTCATACAGTTCAATTCAAAGGTCAGTAGCATTAGAGACTGACATCCTTAATCTAATCATGTGTATACAATAACACTAGCACTGTTGCTCCATGCACAGGGGAGCATTGACTATATCTTCTATCCACTTTTTCTTCACTTTTGAAGGCATTTATTAATGGTTATTTATAGTCCATATCGTCTACAAGAGGCTTTTTCAACTGTCGAGTAACTGTAATGGCCTTTCCTTGGATGAAAGAAATGCATAAGCGCTACATGTGTGATACGCTCTCTGCAATATGGCCTGACAGATTTTCACTTGGCTAGAATATTCGTAATCAGTGAGGGAGCAAGTGACCGTCGTTTGATGAAACAGAGTTAAGGGCATGTACAGTGATATCAGAAGAGATACCTCAAGGCTTTGAAGTGACCGGCCTTATTCAGAGTTTGAAATGAATAAAAAGTGTGATGCAATGAAAGGGAGCAGGCAGGTCTGTACTGGCGCGATTCGGTTTTGATTCGCCGCAGTTCGGCATGGCTCATGTGCATGAAATGACTTTAACACATAAATAATGAATAAAACTACAGTATGAATAGATCAGACCATTCTTGCCTCTTATACATTATTAAATAAAAAGAGTGTGAATGAAACATTAAAAGGATGGTACAGGTGCAGAAAATGGCCCAAATAAAGCTTCGCATCACTGTCACGTTTACTGCCACCTGTGTTTGTTGTTGCAAAAGTTTCCCTCAAGGGAAAAATACATTGCAAAAGGAGAGTCCTGTGTTATTGCCACAGTCTTTATTTGAGTTTACTCAAGGTACAAGAGAGAGCTGGCTCTTATTTGCATCAAAATATTTGTGTACGAATGCAGTTACAAATTAACATATATGCTCGGTGACTGCTGGCATGTGCACATCTATTCTTCCACATGCTGTTGTACGATCATATGGTCTGTGACATGAACCAGAGAATAACATGGGCACAGATGGTGTTACGTCCTCTGAGTTCTCCGCACACCTCTTAGTCGTGCTCAATATGTTTCATGAATGCACAAGTACTATACTACACACATGTGATGTCATCTTTCATCCATCAAGCCCAGAGGATCAAACCATGTATGTTGCACCAGTGCAGGGCATCCCTGCAGTAGGAGTGAGCTCAGGGCCGGGCACGCGAGTTTCCCGTTAAGACTCGCTAGGCAGCTGCCAGCTGAATAACTGCTGAGAAAAATCTCGAATACGTAAGAACAATTCCAGATACATAAAATTACTTGCTTCATGAATATAAATAATGTATCACTTCAAGCATGCGGTAGCAGTTGGTAGTGTTAGAAAAGAGGAGGAAATATTCATAATCGTGCATAAATAAATATACAAACACGCATTGGGCTGCAGAGGGTTCAACACACTGTGCTAGTCTTTGAGACTGCCATGGTTATGTAGCGAGACGGTTTGTCAGCTTTTTCGACAGTGATGGAGTGCCTCAATTTACAATCCAATTCAAGTATAATTAAAAAAAAAACAGCATATCATTAACACAGAATTGCAAACCGTGAGAGGTCATGAGTATTTTCTACAGAGACAATTTTGGGTACAAGAAGTGTCAGCACATATGTTGGGCAACTGCATTGTAAATAATTCCTTTACATAGAAATATTTCAGCAAGAATCATCAAATAACAAAGTTTAAAATCTTGTATTTTCTGCAGAAACAGTGTGCAAAAACAGACATTAGGTTTTGTGAACACTTGGTACATGCAGCAGTTTAAAGCAACAGAGAGCCAAATGACTGCATGTCATGTGACAGGTGTTGATCTAGTGTAGATCCTTAAGTCCATGGAGCTTTATATTCACTTATGTAGCCCTCGTCAGCGCCACTTTCAGGCGCAGCAGACACATTTATAGAACAGATCTCGTTGCTAATAAAAATGAGCAACTAGCTGGTGGATATATAGCCGATAATTAAGTAGCAAAAGAGGAAGATATTTCCCTCCGGAGCCATTGAAGTCCTAAACAGAGCTAAGAGGAGAGTGGATAATGACTTACATTCATCAGGTGGTCAGAAACAATTCCAGATGAATGCAGATGTTTCGTGCCTGCTGGATGTTTAAGCAGAGATTTCACCACTCGAAGCATTTTGAATGAAACAATCCAGGGTGTACTGTATGACACAAATCTCTCCCTTTCCCCCCTAATAGCCAGCTGTCTACTTCATCACAGCTGAACTGGGAAACGTCAGCCAATAGTGTTGTTGCACTGATGAGAGTGCACACTCGAGATTCACGACAATTTAGACTAATTTGGTGCAGCTGGATTAGAGCTACTAATAGAACAAGAAAAAAAAAGGAGGGGATCACGGTAATGTTCGAGTGCCCTGGTGCGATGAGATGACCGCTTCACAGCATTGTAGAAGAAGCCTGTGGGAATGTTTTAAACTTTATTTTGGGGCAACTTCACCAAACTCTTTTAGTGGATTTTATCAGATTTTAACAAGTGATTCTATGCACACAGATGTTTATGTCTTGGTGACCACGGAAATTGAAGTTGTGACTGATTAGCTTAAATAAAAGTCTGGTCTTGTTGTCAGCCCGAGAATAAATGGCCCGGGGATGTTGGCTGCGAGAGGGTGGCAAGACTTAAATGAATTTGGTTTCAGTTGGCAACGATGTTCATATCGATTTTATAAGGTGATTGTGACGTGTTGTGTTTTTGCGGTTTTTTTTGTGCTGCCCCAGAGTAGCCGAACAATCCGCTAACTCATTTCACAACCTGATGTCCATAACATAGACCAATAGCATCATTCAATTATAGCGGGGGCTCCGGTGTTTCTGTTTGACGAAGATTGAAATTGACACTAACAGAAAACTTTGCGGTGTGAATTCATCTTCTTTTCCAGGCCCCAGAAGTGGGCAAAAAAAAGGGAGTACACCAATGACTGCCACAGAATCTGCTGAATGCTCAACTCATGAGGTAGGAAAAATGTTCTCAGCTGTTCTACGATGGACTGTCATCGTGAGTGAGGTGAGGCAGCAGGGCGCTCACACTGCAGTACCATGTGTCCTATGTCTCTACACTCTGCTTCCTTGACATCAATGCAGACATTTTGATCATCTCTCATCTGTGCGCACACAGCTGGAGCTAGCTCTTGCACTCGTCTTTGCCGCAGGACAGTGAGTGAGTCTGACTGAGACCTTCAGACCTTTCAGATGATTACTTTCCTCTTCTGTCGCTTTATCTCTCTCCCTCTCTCGCTGTCTCTTTGTCTGCATCCGCTCTAACCGTGTTCCTTTCCCCCTCTCGCTCATCTTTTATTCTCCATCCGTCCACCCTTTCCTCCTCTCTTTCACTTCTTTTCCCCTCCCTTTCTCCCTCCCTTCTTCCATTCTCTCTCTCCCTCTCTCTCTCTCCCTCTCTCTCTCTCTCCGTCTCTCACTCTTCCGCTCGCTCTCTCTGGCCTGAGACAGATAATGCTGTCGAAAAAAAAAGACAACAGAGCCGGTGGTCAGCAAATCTTCTGTCTTTCCCGCGGTGCATTGTTGTATGTGTCTGCGCGTGTCCGTGCTGGACACGGGACAGCGGAGTCATCCGCTATCCTGTCACAGCTCGTGACCCAAAAACCACGAGTGAGGTCTGGTCGATAGCTGGCCAGGTGCCTGCTGCAGGGGGGAGAGACGATGGATGAGATCTGGACATCATTGCATCATCAGACGATAAGGCAAGCAGGGCAGGGTTGGGAAGCTTACTGTCAAATGTACTCAATTACTGATGATTCATTACTGCTTACAGAGTAATTTCAGTTTGATTGCAAATCCCTTGACTTAGTTCAATCCAAAATGATCACTTTAGATTTCTGTTTTTGTAGAGGATGTTTATTGGATGTTTCATAGACAACACAGAACTGAACAGCTCAAATCTGACATGACAAGATTAGCGGGTATGAGTGAAAAAGTAAATAAATAAAATAAAAAGTAGGGTTGCTATCCATCCCTACATGACAGAGAAAAGCAACAAAAGCAAGTATGTGGACAAATAGCAAATGGGAAAAGGTACAGCGGCAGGCTGGACAGGTTTAGGAAACACCTGCAAGATGCCAGTCTAGATCCAACACGTTCTATTTCAGGTTTCATACGTTTTGGATTGCGCTCAATTTAATAAAAATTCAAATCTTGCGTTTTATTATGTTATTTCTCCTCTCTCCTTACACACCAGCCTCCGGATGACGGATGCATCATGAAGCCAGTGAGATATCAAATCCATCAATACATATTTATATCAGTTTTTAAACTTTGAAATTATGCAAGTGTGTGTAGTTTTATGCTTTTTGCTCTTTGAAAATCCGTTTTTACACCGAGATCAAATCTAGATCGCCCAAAATCACAGTCACATATTGCATCAGTGGGAAGCCAGAAAGGTGAACAGGATCCTCTGTCCTTAGACACTCGATTCAACAGAGGAAAATCTTGCCATATTGAGAAAAAAAACCTTTCAACAGAAAAAAGATGGAAGACACCTCAGGAAGAGCCACAGAGGAGGGATCCATCTCCCAGGACAGACAGAAATGCAATAGATGTCGCATGTACACAACAGAGCAACAAAATCACAGTTTACAAATTGCACTGACAGAATATCTGATACAATTTACACACCCAGCACTTGTTTAGTGTAAATAAGAAAATGAATAACAATTTGATGTTTTGCCCCTGTTACACTCAAGCAGGGGTATTTTGAGGTCGCAAAGTGGCATCTGTCTGCAAAGACGTCTTTATATTTCCTCAGAAAAACAAGTGTTCAGTTTCCATTTTCAGTGATATTATTTGAACTTGGACCATGTAAGAATATATGATGTGGACCCACTGGGCTTTCCAGCTAGTTGGGGCAGTCACAGGTCATCTGATGGCGGACAGCTTGGGGAAACATTCAGCTTATAACCTTTCAAGGGAGGCATGTCTATACTGAAAAGAATAATACACGTTCATGGCCATGGTCTCACAATATAAACGCTTGGTGCCTCAACCTCAATGTAAATGCTGACACCTGTGCTGTATTTTTAGTGTGGGACACAGTTGACATTTAGATTACTTACTGCAGTTAAGCGAGGAGTGGCTGTAACAATTACGCCATCTTCAAAACTATGTCAGTTGTTTTTGATCCAACCCACTCATTGTATGACTCAGTAGGTTCAGTAATAAACAGGTATTACCAACTCTTTCAACTTATCCAGGCAAATGTTGTAAAATCCAATTACGGTTGCGATTAACCTCATGTGACTGACTTCGTTCTCGACCTCAGCTGACATATTTAACCCCAGCCTGACTGTGCATATGCTGATGTGAAATTTCACATGGTCACAAGAGCGGTCACCCTTTTTTCCCCCGCTTTGAATCAGATCACTGTCATCTAATTGCATGTGATCTGATTCTTCCTCACACTGGATTTGGGTGGCGAGGCAGTGAAAGAGTGTGGTTCAGGCTGCCAGAATGAGTTCGTCCACTCAGTGAGAGCAGCCAGAACTCAGCTGGAGCTGTCAAAGCGAGTGTTTCAATCAAATACTGAGGGGTCCGCAGCTGTGTCTAGTCACCGAGGACGGAAAAGGGACCCGACTGAATGGTAAGCAATGCAGAATTTGACAAAAAGGTTTTGGGAGTTGCTCAGTGGTGTCAATCTGTGTACAAAAAAACCCACAACTTTTGACCTTCAAAGTGATGCGTTAGGCTGAAGTCTAATTTTGAGTATAGGTGATACACCAAGCCTTTCAATTCAGTTATGTGGAAAAACAGATGTGTCCAAAAACAACACATTTAATGTGAGTTGAAGGGATGTAGTTATAGCAGTGACAAAGTGGGGCAGAGGTTGGGGGTCACCGATGGTTCAAACAGACCCAGGACCTTTCCCCCAGGAGACCAGTGTTCATGTCCTGTGCGAAACCAGAAGAAAACACTGACCTGTTTTGACTTACATCTGTAAGTTAACGGAGGTAACGTATTTAACTCACGTCAAGTACGTAAATCATCTTCTCATAAACATAACCAATCGGCGCCTGTTACGTGTTTATTTTTGTTGACTGCTCCAGAACTGAAGAAATAATTTGGGTGCACGACAGTGACAAGAATCTAAAATAAAGCAAAACTGCAGCGCTAGCAGATAACTGATCTTCTTAGTTACTGTGTGCAAAAATGTACATGTCTCAGCTCGAAGCCCTCCTCAGCCCAAAACAGCACAAGACAATATACAGGTGAGGTTCGAACAACAACCAGTAACCAAAAAATCCATCTGTGCATGAACCGCCCATAGACAAACTGATGAAGGTGTGACCACAAGAACAAACAAGAAGAAACAAGAAGAAACAAGGAGTACACTAATTACCAACGGCTGGATACAAATAGCAAGTGACTTTCCAAAAAGAGCATGTGTATCTGGAACATGTACTGGAGCTCTTTGTGATGGCTTCTAGCTGAAACACGTCCGGCTTTTCCTTTCTGTTTATTTTTGTTACTATGATGATGAAGAAGGTCAGCCAACTAATTATGAAGCATGCAATTTGGAATAAGTCTAAAAGAAAGGAGCAATCTGTAGTTTTGGGGAAGAAAATTTAATCAGAAGAGAAAGATCTTCATTTACATTTTTTTTTTTTTAAATGACAAACAAAACTCTCTTTGTTTTCATGACTGAATAAACAAGCTGACCTTAAAGGGCAACACTGTTTCATTCTGTTTCACTTCGCCACCTTTCCAGCTTCAAACAGTGTTCTGGGGACCTTATTTTCCTCTGGGAACAGCTTGTTCATTCAGTTATGAAAAAAAACAAGATTTCTGAGTATTATTTTAATACCTCATTAATATTGTGAATATATAAAATCTGAGATTAAATTCCTTCTCCAAAACTACATAGCGGCTCTTTAAAGAGGCCGAGAGTGATGCTGTCTGTCCAAAAGACTGATTGGGGGTTGGAGAATAAACAATTGTGTCGTCTTAAGTAGATTTTTGTCTTTATTTTTTGTACAAATAGAGCCCTGTTTTTCACTCATACTCCTCAGAATGCAGAGGCATTCATTTGGCAGGCTAATTCGGTCTGGGACCAAACCAATGGTGCCATTTCTTGCCAAACAGCCCGTAATGGTTCATACATGAGCGTGGCTGAATGAACCTCACAGGCTTAATCTTTCTGGCAGTGTGAGCTGTGATTTTCAGTGAAATTGTCAGAATTTTTTTTTTTCGTTTGTAAGTTTGGTATCCGCCAAGTAAGTAATGAACATATTCCAAGCTGTATTTTTTTTAATTAATTTATTGTCTCTTAAAATCCCTCATTGTTTTGGCTTTGCTGAACATCACGCTAAACCTACAATAAAGTGGCTGCTCAGAATTAGGGTTGAGGTTTCAAGAGCCATTGCCATGCTGTTTAAAAGACCTGCATTTAAGACATTTAACTTCCTGTCTGTGTATGTCCTTCCTCTTCGTTCACCTGTATGCTGATCACATTTGCGGACCACCTCCCACTGCAGAACAGTGTCTGGCTGTAGAGGGACATAATCACACCGGCACTGGAACTCATATCTTACCACATAAACCCCCCCGAACATAATTCAATGGCAGAATTTTTTCTCATGCTCTAGTAATCTGGTTAAATAATTTGGGATTACATTGCCTCAACCGCACACCAGTAAGGGGATCATCGCTCTGCCCATGAAATGCCCTCTGTTATGTGCTACAAAGGGCATCTCAGTCGCCCATGTATTTGCAGTCTGGATAATCTCCCAGTGGCTTTAGCACCGAGCGCAGGCATGGTTTCATATCTGGGAGGCTTTGTTAACAGCTAATGGGGCTGTTTACTCCACCCCCGAGCTGAGCTGTGACTTTGACGCAGACATTTTAATCAGGAGCGATCACGCTGCGACTCAAACATGGGTTGGATGTTCAAGGAAGAACCTGTAAATTATCCGGCTCTTCTGTTAATTTGCAGCTCCAGAAAGGAGGCCGAAGAGAAAGAAGTAGACAACAAATTTCACATTTGCAAGGCTTATTTATAAGGCATAATGAATTAGCCTCATGAATGTTAAAATTGTTGTGAGAATAACAGTGAATAAGCCTTGTTCTCCTCTATCTTTTGAGCATCTGAGCCAATTTCACACTCAGGCTCTTGGCTGTTTGAATTAAATACGGGCTCCTTCGCTTTTCCCTATTGTCCATCTGCCAGACGCCTCTATGTGACCTGTTTGGTTCTCTCCCCCCATTGCCATCAGTATTCCTCCAGCATAACCTGCTCCATTGGGTCCCAACCTACACATTAGGGTAAAGAGTGAGCAGCATTGCTTATTCAGATTGGACTCTGCCGGATGGAGATATAAGGAGAAGCAACCAAGAGATAGAGGGACAGCAGATATGAGAAGAGAGAGAAAGACTGGTAGACAAGGGTGAAGGTGAAAGGAGACAAAGCAGCCGGGAAGGGCAGACCCAATCTGCCCTCTTCGCTCTGAGTCCTCAATCCCACGATCCCCTGGGAGACAAGAGAGAGGGATGGAGAGATGGTAGGGAGGGAGGTAAAAGGAGAGTTCAGATCATTAGGCAGGCAGAGGTGAAAGGTCACAGCAGGGGGCAGTCCGAAAGCACTGAACCAGAGAGGAGAGGAGAGGAGAGGAGAGGAGAGGAAAGGAGAGGAGAGGAGAGGAGAGGAGAGGAGAGGAGAGGAGAGGAGAAACAACATTATTATTCTCATGAGGAGTAATTTAATAGATGTTTTTAAATCAATCAAATAATGTTAAAATTATTAAACAAAACGTTTGACAGGGTTTCCTCAAACTGAGAAAAAAGTCCCAATAGGACACCATGCTGAATCCTGTAAACTGTTAACCAGTACAATAACTGTTGTAATAAAATGTGTACATTTCTGGCAGTGATACAACATTTTTAGACACTATTATGTTTAGCAGCTATATCTTCCTGTCTCTCTAACTTAAATATTTTTAACAGTCGAATACAGTGTGGGTGGAGAAAGATGCACATCAGAACATACATGGGGTAATTAAGCTGAGGCCTATACTAAGATGCAAGTTCAACATACCCAGGATATGACTAACTCACAATTTTAATCACACTAAACTTTCACACAAAGGTGGTTATCAGCCCAATAAGTCCACCCAGGTTTTCCACATCTCGTCAAGGCTGAATTGACTTGACTTGACTTGTATTGTACTGTATTGAGGATACTGTACCTCTCCACATAGATACTTTTGTTGGTTCCCAGGAAGTAGAGGCTTTTGAGGATTCTGTAGCAGGAAACCTGGACATCATCCACTAGAAGAAGAGAGGCAAACAAAAAGAACTTCTGCAGTTTACATTTGAGAAAGCCAAATAAATAAATAAATAAATGAATAAATAAAACATCTATAAAGTTTTGCTTCAGAATAAAAGAAGAATCTGTTTCATGTTGGATATCTGACATTATCCTTAAAGATGAAAACATGTCAAGACATTTCTGATTATACCTCAGTCATTTGTAATGTGAACAACAAAAGTCAGTACGCACATATGAGGTCTTCTCCGAACATGTTCTGTCCAATATGTTCAAACAGGGAGGAGAGGACGGGCAGCAGGGCAAAGGTGGTGTAGTTGATGATCTGAGTGACACCTCGTGGCTGCTCTCTGCTGTGGGTGAACTGACCGAGCTTCAGGTTCTCCTGAGTCTTCTCCAGATCTTCTGCTGCGCTGTCGAAGAACGACCGCAGGGCGGCCTTCACTGACTCCAGGCCAGTTTTCATCACTGTCCTGACACATGTGGAAAGGATAGAATAGGTTTGACATTACTGTTTTTACAAGACGGACTTCTTCCAACCAACTGTATTTAATGCAAAATAGTGCAAGAACATTACATGCATTTACAAAATGATTTATTCCATAATAAAGCCCTTGGAGGCAAGTGAGAAAAAAATCTGGTGAAGGGTGAAAAGTGAAAACAAAGGGTTTGCGGTTCCTTATATATATTTTTTTATCTGTGAAACAGTTGGGAATAAAAGACTTTGCCAGAATTTTAAGTGATTGTTGTTGTAATACTCATCTCGGCCACAAGAGGCAGACATTTACCACTACACCATGTTCTAAATAGTACTAAAAGCATTCTTATTTTCTTCCAAGTCAATTTCACTTATATTGGGTGATAGAGTAGCAAGTTACGCCTCATTATTGTCATGCTCAGCATGGCGCCACTGTGACTCAGAAAGAAGAGCAGGTAGTCCACTAATCAAAAGATTCATGGAATGGTCAAGATACTGCACCCCAAAATTGTTTCATCGGTGTGTGTCTGTGTGTGTGTGTCTGTGTGTCTGTGTGTATGTGTGTGTGTGAGTTGGATGCTTTGGCTAGGAAGCACCTCTGCTGCTGTAAAATGACCGCCGCTGCTGAATTTATGTAGCCTATATTTTCTAATTGAAGGAGGGGGGAAGAGACAGAAGATGAGATAGCAAGGGGGGGGTTAAGGGTTAAGGTTTCTTCATTCTTTCACATCCTTAATGTGTGCGAGAGGCACCATGACATCTAATGGCTGTCGATCAAATTCCTTTAGAGAGATTAATGATTATATGGCCAGGTTATCACAGTTTATGTCTTTCCTTACCTGGCATCCAGGCTTTGTCCCAGTATCTGCAGACAGTTGACTATGGATGTTGCATTATTACCTGGAACGTAGACAGAATTATGTGACAGGATATCCTCTGCCAGTAGGTTGAGTAGTTGAGTAGTAGAGCAGACGAAAACAACAACACAGCCCTCTTCAAATCAATATGAGCTGTTTGTCTGGAGAAAAGCAAATCTTAAGACTGAGAAGTCTGTGCTTTAGGAAATAACATAGCATCATAGATAGAGTATCATATTAAAAGAAAAAAGATGTTCCTTTAGAAATAAAATTCTATATTCATAAGTGACTAACACAAGTGCATTCATTCCAAGCCTTTAACACTGTCAACAGTATTAGAACGCAATAATCTGACAGCCTGATACAAAAAAAATAAACATCTTTTATTTTGCTAAATGTGTCTGTTTCCAGTTGTTTGAGTCTGCAGAGGTGGAACATCTTTTGACTTTGAAGACCCCAAATAATTGCCAATACACACCACACGACACACACAGCTGCTGAGCAGAGAATGAGTTTACACAGACACAATATCATGCATGTTTGTACAAACATCCATGCACATACTATTTGATGATGTTCTCAATCATGTTCATCCTCTATCTGTCTCTCAGTCCCACAAAAGCAAAATGCTGTATATCAACAATAACAGATGCAAACCTTCATGGAATAACTTATTCTATAATGTGTCGCAGACAGAATTTCCTGTGTACAGTACATTTGGATCTTCACTCTGTCCTCAGGATTGCTTGCACAAATATATATTTTGCACAGTAAATAAATGATTAAAGGCACAGCACTGACTTAGATCAATTCCCAAGCATCTGATCTTACCATTTAAAAGATACCCAGTGGAGTTTTTGACCACTTCACTTGTAGAGCTGTACATGTGGGTCTCCTGATTTGTAACAATTCAATACACATTCCTGCCAATCATTTCAGATGCCTCCAACTGATCTATAGCTCGCCAGAACAAAGGCCCTTCATATCACTCAGAGGACCCGAAGACCAGACTGAATCCATTCCTACAGACAAGGTACATAATACTCAAGCTTGTGGTGTTTCTTAGTATCACTTAAAATACTTTATGGACAAATAATGGACAATTTATTTGAATATATATTCACATTATTCAATTGATCTGTAAGTGCCTTAAACCTTTTTGAAGGGGAGACATTACTTTTGATTAAAAAAATGTAATCCCCTGGTGAATTTAATGTCTTTTGGAAAAAATCCAAAATACATATTAAGATGTTTCTTTACCTAAATATAATATAATCACCAAAGTTTGTGTATATCTCAGTACCAAAACATGGGTATGGTATTAGCACCAGAACTGACTTGAATTTTTAAGAAATACCCATGCAATTCATCAATAAAAGAAATACTTGTCGACGATGGATAATGACATCATATAAAATCAGCCACTTATGTTAGCCAATATTTGCCTAGTAATACTTCCAGCAGACACAGTCCAAAATTAACTCTTCTGTTAGCTCTGTTTTGATCATTACAAACTCCTGAGAAGAATTCCTGGCTCTTCAGCTGATGAAATGAGAGCAATGAGACTGAACCAAAACAGTCAAGTTTGAGGCTTAGAACCAAAACAATAAGCTCAAAACTGAAGCTCAGTAGAGCTGAGAGGAACTGCAGTGTTGGTGATGATACTCTTTCATACTGCACTCACACTCAGAAGAGTGGGAGCAGAAGTGAAGACATTAGGCATGAGCGTCCTTACCAAATAAGGATATCCTATGTCTGACAAGAACTCCCAGTTTGCAGAAAAGACTGAAAAGATTCGATGAGAGAAGAGGAGGAGGGGGGGGGGACAAAAAGATAAAAGAAAGGTGTGAAGAGAGAAGGACAAGGAGAGAGCAGGAGAGATATGAAAGCACACAGCCTGAGGTCAAGCCGTTGAGACTACAAATAGCTCAATGACTGATATACGCACAACATATATGTATTCAATTGGAAATAACAGTCAAAGGTCATTTCCAACATTTTAACAACAGTACACAGAAACGTGTATTGTATCCTGCAGTACTGGCATTGTTGGCTTCTTTCTGGCTGTTGCTGTATCATGTGATACTCACCTAGTCACCATCTCCTTCTCTTTGTTGGAGGCGTGGCCACCGCTGCTGATGGGATGGATGGCTGTTGACAGGAAGTACAGCCTGTGGTTTTTAAAGTACTGATCCACCAAAGGCAAGACGACCTGAGGGTTAAACGACAAAGATACTCAATGTAATTACTTTCTGTCTGTCTTTCAAATAGAAAAACTGGGTCTTAAAAGTCTTTAAAACTATTGTTTTTTCGCAGTGAGTGTCATTGCAACACTTGTCATTCCATGCACATCATTTGGATAAATAAAAAAAATACAAAAAAGTGCTATTATTTCATGCTGCTGGCTTACCTAAAATTGTCCCACATTCTTTCACTAAATAATTACTGTCTAGTTCACACAAACTGTCAACTATTTAGAGGCCTCCAACTGTGTTCATACTGGAAATGATTGCAACATTAATGCTATCAAAGATCAATTTACAGTTCACCCAAGAATGAAACACCCCTGTCATAAGGTGTAGCTCATGCATCCACTTTGGACAGGCTGTGCAATAACAGTAATATTCATTTTTTGTGTTAAAACAAGTCCCCAGCTACTTCAGTTGTTTAGGAGAATGCTGCAACATTGTTTTGCTGTGAAGCCTAAGAAATGTTTTTTGTGGACTATGTAACTTCACCTAACTCTTCATCAGCATGGGGGTGAGTAAATAATGACTGAATTCCAACTTTTCTGAGAACTGTTCCTTTAAGCTATGCTGTGTCAGGAACACATGTATGGTACACCCAAAATGTATGTCATGGATTATACTACATGTGCAGTGAAGACCGAATGTTTTTCTTGTGAATTATCAGTTAATAAGTCATATGAATTAATGGCACCCCTAATGGTTACCCCTATGAGATGATTTGGAATAGGCTACACCATCAACTTCAGTGGTTTCTTCAGAAAATGTAAACCCATAGTTCAATATGGATAGATTAGATAAAAACACTCAAAAGTCAAAGTTAGCATAGTCAAATACTTAATGGACTGATGAATCAAATAGAGAGATGAGTGCTGACCTTTCCAAAAAACTTAATCTGCTGCTCATGAGGAATCTTCTCTCCCATCTGTCGAGTTCCTACATCTATAACAGGAAGAACACAGTCAACGACAACAAGATCTGGACACAGTTTCGGGGTGACGTTCATTTGACATCTGGGCATTTCTTGAGGTGGTTCAAGATTTCCATCCCATTTGAAATCGTGCAGGCAGATCAAATTTGTGGCACAAGAGTATTCAATGTGGCAGCCAATGAGTCAACTCACATGAGTCTACACATGTTATGTCTATAAAACAGCCCCCTTTACTTCTTTAAATTGTTAGTGGTGCATGGTGCCATCGCTAGAATTAGCCATTCTGAATATATGCCTTCCCACCACTGGTGTGTGGGTTTACAGATAAAATAACAGCGGGGACTGTTTGACATATTGTGTGGTGCTAGCGTGTCTTTCACAAAATCCCTACACCAGGAAGCTCTTCGCTTCAGGGAGTTGGTGCTGTCAATAGCAAACAAGGTGTTCTAATGATTTGCAAATTAAAACTGCACACAATTTACACTCACATCAATTGAAGCCACTCACTCTGCATGTAGCTTTTATTTTGGTGAAACAGAAACACTTATTCTCTGCACCAGCCAGATACATTCAGCCAACGAAAAGTATTTGGCATGCACATTGCATTGTATTGATTTAGCTGCAATTTCTTTATTATTCACTGAATAACGTCTCACCAAACTCCATCATGTGTTGCTGTGCCTGGTCTACGTATGTGATGAGCTGCTGGAGGAAGGTGTAGGCAAAGCGTTTCTCTATAGCTGGAGTGTCCAGCTCCTGAGACTTCACTCCTCTGGAAATAACAGACACACTCTTGAAGGAATAATCTGACATTTTGGGAAGTATGCCGACTTTTCACATTACCCAGATTAACAAGAAAGGATTGATACCCAGTGGGTCAACAGTACACACAATCTCAAAAGTCGTAGCTTTCAGCTTTCACTGGGATTGCTAGCCAAACAGTTTTGCTCTTCTTATACTCTCTGTGGGGTGTTTGGATAAACACATCCCAGTCCATTGTACTTGAGATGAAACAGGACTTTGGCCCAGACATAGTAGCAAACAGGCATATTTTGTGAAATTTCATACTGTCCCTTTAAAGCAACATTATTTAACTTTTCTACCTTAAAATAACAGCTTCAAAATGATCTTGATGGTACAGTGTCTTGTAACAGGATGAATGGTATCTCTGTCACAGCCAATTCGCCACTCACTTGTTCCTGCACTATGTACCTTCAGTGATAGGGTAGGATCTTAGAGTTACATACATGTTACTTCAAGATACACATTTTCCAGACATAAAACTTTTAGGACTTTTCTTTGTAGTTATGTAGCACCTACATAATGTTGCTTTAAGCTTGCGAAAGCAAGCCCAGAAGATATAGACAGTTACACAAAGTGTTAAGCAAATATCACAGCTTATACTTGAGTTTAACCAATCAAACGAATACAAACTCTTACTGTAAAGTACCTCCAATCTGTGTGTAAAGTGTAGAGCCTATTTCCTACCTGGACACAGTGTAACCGTTGATCTGGAGGAACTTGAGAATGTCTTGTGCTTTTTCTCTGTCTTTGGATTTCTCTTTGGCAGTCAGTGTATCGTAGGGAACCAGCAGGGGATGGTTTCCTCCACCTGAAGACAACAGCAAACAGCAGGATGAGGAACGAAGAGAACAGGCTGACACAGACAGGACCAGTATTTGTTTGAGCACCCTTTTCAATGGTCAGTAAAGCACACTGAGCCTCAAGCGCATTCATATCTAGTTAACCGTAATAGTGTCCTTGCTATCAGCTCAGAGGAAATGAGAGTACTTTGCTTCCCTTAATGATCTGTATCCTAGTTCAAAGGCACAGTTGAACAGTTTGTAATGAGTGGAATAGTACATTTACACTGGTAAAATGCAGACTATTATGTCCAAAACTTATGCTGAAACTCTGGTCTGTGTCTTTGATTCGTCAAATAATCGCAACAATACAAAGTTGGTGATGATGGCAGATCAGGAAAAATGTTCAGGAAACACTGTGTGTGAATGTGTCTTATATCTACCTTTGGCTTCCAGCTCCATTTTCTTTTTCCTGGCCCAGATATTATGATAATTCTCTGCGAGCAGCTCAGCCATAGACTGGACAAACACAACGTTAAACACATCTGGCTCTGTTACACTGCACTTTTCAATTCATCTAATAATCCACAACATCTTCTAGTGGTTTTAACGATATCACTAGTAACCCTTAGTGCTACAATAGCCCTGCATGGGAGAAAAGTCCACGAGGGTCTGCAAGTAGTTCTGTTTGAGGTGTGTTTTTGGCTCATTATCCTCGTTATGAATACTTCTCCACAAAGGTCAAACCAGAGGGTGGAGCATGTCTGTGAAGAATGGAGTGACACATTTCCTTGATCAGAGTGGAGTCAATTCTGTGCAGGAGTTAAACTAAAGTGGATGAATAACAACCTTGAATCTTCCCACCACCATCTTTCACTGTGGGTTTGAAACTGTGATACCATTCTTTCTCCTGTTCGTCTCCTTACACTCCTTACCCTTCTGTTTCTGCAATAGCAGTCTAACTTGGAGTTATTCGTAAATAGGTGTTTTAGAGTTCCACGCACTTTAATCTAGCCATGGTTTGACTTCATACAGCAGCGGGACAATGAGCCCAAACACACCTCAAAGCTTTTCAAGATCATTCTAAAATTCAGGAACATTTTTCAAAGATTCAACTTTTCACTTGTATTGTTAGGCTTATATTATCATTTGTAATGCCAAGAAAATAGTACTACATTCAAAACAAATGCAAAACAGAAGTATTTTCACTGGTGGTCTCAGACTTTCTGACCCTACTGTATCTACACTAGGGCTTTCACAACACCAGGTATTCATTGATGATTGCTGTAGCCAAAAGATTTCACGATAACAATACTATCGCATCATATATAGAAAATTATGAAACCTTCCTTTGCGTGGTGTTTGGCAACCAGTGTTAAGGTGAATTACCACCACCCAATATAATAAAGCAAGAGCAGAAAGAAACATCATATGTCTATTCTTAACATGATATCAATATTTCATCTTGTGAATATCATTTGAATATCATCGGCTATTGTCAATACCATTTGCGGCACCCCTATATACTGTTTTCTCGTCGTGTGCATACAGTAACCTACCTGCATGTCTCTAGACAGTGTAACATTGCTCATATCAATGGGTCTGGGGCTGAAGGCTGGACCTCCTTCAAAAGACAGCTGAAGAAAACAGGATATATACTGGTGTCACTTTCTATGTAAATACCCTCATTACAAAATGTAAAATCATATTTTATGGTGTGTGTGTGTGTGCGTGTGCGTGTGCGTGTGTGTGTGTATATACCTGGCTGGCCTGTGATATCCTCCTGGACTTGCTGTGGAGGCTGGCAGGGTCTCCCTCTCTGATCCTGTCGATGCTCCAGCCCCACGCCAGCATGGTCTTCAGAGACTCTCTGACTGGCCAGAAATACGCTTCTTTATCCTGCAAGATTATGATCAAATTTTAGACAAAAACTGACAGCGAATCAGTACCATAGAAAAAATATTACCTATACCACTGCAATAAACCATGCAACACTATAACCAATAAATTGGAATTATATTTAACAGGATGTGAGAGTTTCTGTGACTTCCTCGACAGACTGAAGGCAACAGGCACACTGTCTGATTGGACCGCAGCTTTTTCCAGCCTCCAGCTGAGGCTCAGTTCATCTCGAACAAGCCTATTGTCTTAGTTCTCTTTACAGACTGGCTTTCTAGCCATTATTCTTTTCCAAACGTTTCCTTGTGTATGACCTCAGCCTGTTTTGTTTGGACTTTGACTATAGCTTGATCTATCTATCAAACAAAAATGGACACCTACTCTGAAAAAAGAACTACTCCATAGCACAAGAGGCCAAGCTCCTAGTTTTAGGAGCATGGGTTTATGGGAGGTATGGTTGTCATGTTAAGAAACACCATTGCTGATGAAAATATGTCCCACATGACTGATTTGCTTTTGAAGTTTTAATCATGTTATGTTAAGTCCACAGGTAACCTTTAACTAAAGCTACCACTACAGTAAACAACAGCTTGGGCCAACAGTGGCTTAAATGTGACATGCCTATTTGACCAAAACACTGGGTATCCACAACTATTCCAGGCTAGTGGTAAATGATACACCAGAATCAGGATTCCACAACTGAACCTTGCCCAAAGGTGGTACCTATAGATCCTATCCAAATCGTGCAGACATAAATTTTCTGCAGGGTAGGGTTAGGGTTAGGTTAGGCTGCATGCTCCTACCTTCTCAGTGAGGCTTTTGTAAGGTTTCAGTAAGGTGTGGCTCTTGGAGATTTCACACATCTGTTCCCCAAATGACCAGCCATTGGAAAACTGTAAAACACACAAGAGACATATTCAAATGTATGTACACATTTCACTAACATAAATACTGAAACATCATTAAAACAAACAAGACTACATACATTTTGATGTGACTCCTTACCTTTTCTATACACCACTTCTCATGGATGTGCTCTGCATATCTGGTAATGAAATAGTCCAGTTTCTCTGGGACAGTAACACTGGATGAGGGTAGGAAAAAAAACAAAAAAAAACAGATTCATATATGTCAATATGAATTTGGATAGGCACCAAAAATAACTTCAACAAATAAGCATGAAAAAAATTGTAGATACTTGCGAAGTAGAAATCAAACTTCTTTCACAAAGATGAAATAAAGATGTTCATACCTGGCAGTGTCTGCAGGCTGTGGAGTGAAGTTCCCCTCTGAGTCCATGGATGACTGTTTCTCCATCATGGCCATGTAGTTGGACTCCATGTAGTCTGGAGGGAGTGCTCCAGCCACAGCACTGAGACACGGTAACGCCAGCTTAAACAGCTCCTGGTCATACCGCTGCATCATGAATACACAGGCACAGCACAGTCCTTTATACGGTACATCAAAAGAGAGCACTGTCATGCTCCCACTGCAGGTTTAACCCTCTGGTTCTGCTGAAACATTTATACACATAGTATTTAATTTCTGCTGCTAGGGGTCTGTTATTAAAAACAAAGGACATAGTGTGGTGTTTAAAACACAACATCTTCTGTGAACATTCTACAGGTGAAAAATGTTCACAGAAGATGTTGTGTTTTAAAGTTTTATTCACGTTATTGAGCCTTACCTTGCGTGACAGAGCATCAAATATTCCCCAGAACAGTTTCCTGGAGAGATGAAGCTCTTCATCTGACGCGGCTCCGAAGTTTCCCCAGCCTCCAGCCAGGCAGTAATACTTCCAACAGCGCTCATAGTGATTGGTCAACAGCTGGGAAAAGTCAAGAGGTCTTTCATTAGTCATCTGCTGGCTTTAAGAACCATTTTCTCTGCCGACAGCACTCCAAGATCAACATATTCTTAGCAAATCTTAAATCGGAGACGCAGACGCAAAGGAAGTACACTTGTAGAAAAAGCATTGTGCTGTTGACTATGCGATTCAAATGTGTGTATTTTCTGAATGTGTTGCAGACACAATAAACTCACCATGAAACATCACAATTTCATGGTGGCCTGGTGAATTATGCATGGCTCGTTGGGACTGTTGTCTAAGCTCAGGTAACAGGACAGTAAAAATATGTACACTGGAGATGGGAGTGTTAAATTAATATTCTTTTAACACTTTTTCTGTATGATTGACGTACAACGGTACTCAGTAGATGGCAGTGAAACTTGTCCACCTTGGGAAAAGCTTCACCTCTCGGCCAGTGCCTTGGTCTACTTAAACATGTAAAGTGCCTGCACATTCGTTTGAAAAGTGATCTTAAATTCTCACCTTTAGAGGCATCTTGGTGTGTTCATTAAGCACAGGAACATCAAACACCAGCCTCCGCAGCAGATGCTGCATCATGGAAGGCCTCAGCTTACTGCACATGATATGATCAAATACATTAGTTGGTTATTTCCACTGCCGCACAGAAGCAGCCAAACAGTAAACAAAACAAGGAAAAATAGATAAATGTAAATGAAACAATGAAATAAAACTGCTTCAGAAAAATTCATCACAGAAAAATGAAAAGCGAATGA